>LGRX02024142.1:0-20738 GCA_001247695.2 Cymbomonas tetramitiformis | reverse complement strand
CCTGCTGCTGCTCTTTACAGCCCCTCACGACTGGTGCACCTGCTGCTGCTCTCCACGCCTCCTCGCGAGTGCGGCGCTGCAAAAAAATCCGGGCCCGCCTGATTTACCTTACGGTCAAAGCCAGTAGAATTGTCGATGACACGCACGTACGGGTGCCCCTGGTCACCCCGGCCCATCCCCTTCCATCGCTCGCTTGCTTCGACTATTCACAGATCCTGGCATATGGATATTGCTCTCAGAGTTGAGCCCCCTGCGCCCCCCCTCTGCGGCCTGCGCGGACTTTGTAGGACTCCTGCCCCCCTCTGCGGCCTGCACGGTTGTAGGACTCCTGCCCCCTCTGCAGCCTGCGCGGACCTTGCGGACTCCTGCCCGCCCTCTGCGGCGGCTTTGCACGGACCTTATGCAGGACTCTGCCCCCCTCTGCGGCACTTACGGACCTTGTAGGACTCCTGCCCCCCTCTGCGGCACACTTGCGGACCTTGTAAGGACTCCTGCCCCCCGTCCTGCGGCCTGCGCGGACCTTGAGACTCCTGCCCCCCTCTGCGCCACCTTACACACCGGACCTTGTGGGGACTCTGCCCCCCCGTCTGGCTGCGCGGACCTTGTAGGACTCCTGCCCCCCGCTGCGGCCTGCGCGGACCTTGTAGGACTCCTGCGCCCCCTCTGCGGCCTGCGCGGACCTTGTAGGACTCCTGCTCCCTGTCTGCGGCCTGCACGGACCTTGTAGGACTCCTGCCCGCGCCTGCACGACTCCGCCGCCTGCTCCAAGTCATGAAAACGCTCCTGGCACGCCCCTCGCATCGCCCGTTGTTCTCACCCCCGCCATGCAGTCAACGGTGTCATCCTGCCATGTAAGCAAACGTGATCCACCCGCTGTCCTCACCCCCGCCATGCAGTCAACGGTTTCATCCTGCCCTGGCTCCAGGGGGGGTCAGACTTGGGGAGGCAAGGGGATGCCGCTGATAGGGCATTTGGGAGCGATGGGAGGGTCCGCTGGGGAGGAGCACTTCGAGGTCGAGGGAAGGGGCACGAGTAGCGCCGCACCGGGTTCTTGCTCCCAGGCCCCCACTCATAAAACTCCGGGGCGCCGCTTGCCGCCGTTACCATATGAACGATCTGCCCCGCCCACCCGCCACTGCCGTGTCAACATTACAGACGGTAGCAGGAGGTTGTCCCGTTCCAGGAGATAAACGCTGAGCCCAGCGGTCTTCGATTTGAAGTGCGCCCTCTCAGTGGATCCAATACCGGCGCAACTGGTTGCTTTATTGTGGTTACTTTATCGTGGTTGCTTTATTGTGGTTGCTTTATTGTGGTTGCTTTATTGTCGTTACTTTATTATGCGTTACTTTATTGTCGTTACTTTATTGTCGTTACTTTATTGTAGATTGCTTTAATGTGGTTACTTTTATTGGTTACTTTATTGTGGTTACTTTGTGTGCTTTTATTGTGGTTACTTTGTGTGGTTACGTTATTGTGGTTGCTTTATTGTGGTTACTTCATTGTGGTCATTTTATTGTGGTTACTTGTGGTTACTTTTTGTGGTTACTTTATTGTCGTTACTTTATTGTGGTTACTTTATTGTCGTTACTTTATTGTGCTTTATTATTGTGGTTACTTTATTGTGGTTACGTTATTGTAGTTTGCTTTATTTAGTTGCTTCGTGGTCATTTTTATTGTGGTTGTTTATTGTGGTTACTTTATTGTCGTTACTTTATTGTCGTTACTTTATTGTCGTTACTTTATTGTGCTTTATTGTGGTCACTTTATTGTGGTCACTTTATTGTGGTTACTTTATTGTCGTTACTTTATTGTCGTTACTTTATTGTGGTTACTTTATTGTGCTTTATTGTGGTCACTTTATTGTGGTTACTTTATTGTGGTTGCTTTTATTGTGGTTACTTTATTGTGGTCACTTTATTGTGGTTACTTTATTGTGGTTACTTTACTGTGGTTACTTTATTGTGGCCCTTGATGGTCGGCGCAAGCGAAGCGCGGCTTCGATGCACTCAGACAGATATGTAGTCTATCAGAGGTCAGAGGTCAGGGACCGAGGTGAAGGCGGGTCGGCTTGCCATGTCGTAGCGCTGGTCACGGAGCTCTGCTTCCGTCACACCACACTGCCCCAAGCACACCTCTCACCCTCGCCAACCCCCAAACACCTTCCCGTCCATCAGGTCGCCCAGTGGTGGGACCCAAGTCCCTACACGGCGCGCTGTGCGCGGTGAACTTACCAGGAACTCGTGTGTGATGGACGTCAACCTCCTGGTCGACCAAGCCGGCATGCAGACACCACAACGGCTCGAGAGAGAGGCAAATGCGAGAAGGGTGACAGAACCCTTCGACCTGCTGGTCACTGTCGGACGAGGCAGGGCGAAGCACGTGCGTAGCAGGGGGACCCTCTGCGCATTGGACTCCTGGGCGCGGTTCTGCAGGCAGGCAGACGAGCGGAGGGGGACCTGTTGCACTGCAGACTCCCAGGCTCGGTCCTCCAAAAACATGCGGCCGTCGAGCGCTCCACGGTCGCAAAGCAGCACCACTTTGCCGCCTTTCATCTTTGCCAGCGCCAGCAGATTGTCTTCCATGGCGATCTGGGCCTGAGGATGTAGCACCGGCCCTACTTAGGGGGGTGCGAAGCGGGAGACATGAACACCTGGCCAGCCTAAGGGGAGGGCGGAGGGAGTGGCATGAGGCCAGCTTAAGGGGACCTTATGGGGCGATACATGTGCACAACTTAGGGGCGCTTGAGGGAGACATATCTGGCCAGGTTGCGGTTCTTGAGTGACACCTGCCCAGCTCAGGTAGACGTTCAACCGAGTGTCACCTGCGCAGCTTAACGAGAAAGATGGGCAGAAAACTTGGCAGCCAACAACCGCCGACGCGACCATCCGCGGGCTTTGGGCGGAGCTTCGCAGTGGGGTGCACCCGGAGATCTGTGCATGCATCGGGTGCAGGGGCGGGCGGGAAGCAGGGGCGTGCCCGAAGGAAGATGGCCTGCATCTGCGCGAGTTTCTCTTCCTGCTCGGCCCACCTCGCATCGAATCCACCAATGGCGGTGAAGAGCAGTGTCGCATTCTCAGGAGCCGTCACCTGCAGTCAGACCCACTCAGCCCCGCCTCGCTGCTTGTCACTCCGACCACGTGTTTGCCACGTGTAAGCAGCACCGCTACTGGATCCCACCGCCCTTACCTAATTCTGTGAGAATGCAGCGACATGGCAGGCAGAGCATAACGGTTCGCAACAGCAAATAGCGAAAACCAACCTGGCCAACACTACGTATATATATATATATATGCAGCATATATGTTAACATATATATATGTTCATTGTTGTGTTTCCCTATTTATGAGTATCTGTGCATGTGTACACAGTATATATACATGCAAAATGGGGAGCACTCAGTGCTCGAGTGAGAGGCAGATGCTTACTCACCACAGTCCAGCCGAGGTTGCGCAGACGGTCTCGGAGCATTGAAAGCGCCGTTGACTTACCTGGTGGAGCACGCAGGCACCTAAAGTAAAGTAAACACGGGCAGCAGTCCACTTGAACGATCAATGCGGTCGGCGTGAGTTCAGGGAGGGCCCGGCAGTAAACCAGTTTGGAGAGAGCCGTTCGTGAGCCATTGCAAGGGGATCGACAAGGTCAGCAGACCGCTCTAAATAGCGCGCAAGATGCCCCTCATAGTGATGCACGCAGGGAGGAATAAACCGCGTTGGAGAACCTGCGCACGGGCCTCCTGTGAGCACGACGCGGTAGGTGTAATCTTCCTCCTGATGCGGGCATGGCTGAGTGGATCGTTGGGAGTCGCTACTGCGCCTCCTGCTGCTGCCACCTGATGAACGCACTCGAAAACGGTCACTCGTCATCACGGAGTGTTATTCTGGCGCGATGAAATCTTGAACCCAGTTGCGTTTCCGTTGTAAGGGGAAAAGCAAACGGTGGTCGCGGCATGTGCCAGGTCTTTCGGCAAACGATGCGCGACTATGTGATGTGGATGAAACGGTTATGGCACGTGCATCGGTTTTGGACAGCTTCCTTTGCGGTGGCTATACAGAGTGACCCTTATACCCAAAGGAAAGAGGTGGAGAGCGCATGAGTGTCGAGGAAAAGGAAAGCGCTCGGCGGTCCCGCCGGCAGGCCCACAGCCGCCTCACCCGCGTCGGTGTCGCCTGCATAGTGGGAATATTGCTGCGTCAAATTCAGCTCGTACTCCTCCGCCTCTTCGGCTGCGGCTTCTGAACGTCGTCGCTTGCCTTGACCTTGGGTCGCAACGACCTGGTGCGCAACGCAACACGCCTTAGCGCCCAAGTAGCTTCTGAGAAGAAAGTCGGTAGCGCTGCAGGCTTTCTTGCCTCTAGAGGCAACCATACCGGACCTGGTGTTTCTGAGAGGATTACAAGACTAATAGAGAGCGTTATTCGAGGGTTAGCAAAAAAGCCTCAACACCTGGTCAAAAGTTGCAAGTATCGCGAAGCTGAATTTCAAAGAGATTGAAGAGAGCTCCAAATACATACTACAGTTAAGACGGCAGGTAGACATTTTCGAAACAGAAGAAAATGTGGGCTCGGTTTCGGAGCGCTGAAAGGAGACTTTCCCTTTGTCGCGCGTTGGCACGGCGAGTTGAAGGGGCTTCGGGCTGCGTGCCGGTGTTCGCTTCACAACGGTGACAGGAGCAATTTGATAAACAGGAATGGGAGAGAAGTTTAAATTTCCCCGTCTCGTTATGTTCACCTGATCCTCATTGCCCATCGTTGTTGAATGTCCGAGCACGCGAACTTCAGAGCTTGTGTGGGAAGAGGGATCGCGTGGCGCTTGGCGTCTTTTCCCGAACGATAATGGCGAGGTGGCTACTCCAACGTCTGTGGGAAGCTACTAGCTACTTTATATCAACAACGGTATGTGCAAGGCACCTATCGAAAGTCCGATACCACACCGATGCACTGCTGTGGTAGGATGGTTGTATCTAAAGGTGCACGTTATCTGCCTTGGGTATACTAATACTTGCTTCTAGCGGCTCTGGTAAATGGTTATTTAAGACGTGGGCAGTCTCTCTTACTCTCTTATCCCTCTTTCGCATCCGATAGCTCAATGTTAAAAAGTGATAGATGGTGTGTCAAGCTTCACTGCACTGCACTTATAAAGCACCCTTGCGCCCGTCCTAAGCATCCCGTCCTAAGCGCTCGACGGTCGCGACAGCTCGCGATCCTGAATCTGAACTGCTCGTCGGTTTTCTGAATTACAGAGCTCCGCGATTTAATCGGGCATTTCCAGCATTTTTAATGCCGCGGTAAATTCGGCCGCCATTCGTTTTTCCGTAAAATCTGTCATACTGAGACACATTACGTCTGTATGATCGCGCTTGACACACACTCGTGTTCCCAGCGAGACACTTTACGTCCAGAGAGATTCTTTACGTCTGTTAATGAAGGGAAAGGGAAAGGCGAAGGGTTTAAGATTTAGCGGCAGTAGGAATAGTTTTCAGAAGCATATGAAAAGTATTCTAGTGCTTCTGAAAACTATTCCTACTTCTTCTATATCCTAAACGCTTTGCCTTGCCTTTTACTGCTGCACGCGACCGGCAAGCATCTTTGAAACTTCCGAGTTTCAAAGATGCGTTTTGTAATTTGGGTGCACCCTAAAATTACATGATTCAAATACAGTGTTGAATATTCATTGTAATATGAGTTAGCATGCGAGGTTGCAAAGGCATCGGGACAGAATATACGAAACTGTCCTATGCCTTTGCCTTTGGGTTTGGGTTCGAACGTACCCAAACCCAAAGATGGCAAGCAGCCGAGGGCTTCCCGTGCGTCCTAGCGCACGAAACTTGGCACAAATACTGCCAAGGGATATATCTTTAAGTTACCTGAAGCTCAAGGCTTCAAGTTACTTGTGCGCGAAACGCGCAATGTATTTCAAAGGCAGATGTTTTGGGTTTGGGTTTGGGTTCGAACCCAAACGCAAAGATGCCAGACAGCCGAGGGCTTCCCGTGCGCCCTAGAGCACGAAACTTGGCACAAATACTGCCAAGGGATATATCTTTAAGTTACCTGAAGCTCAAGGCTTCAAGTTACTTGTGCGCCCAACGCGCAATTTATTTCTAAGGCAGATGTTTTGGGTTTGGGTTTGGGAACACAAACCCAAACCCAAAGATGCCAAACAGCCGAGGGTTTCCCCTGCGTGTGCATGTGTGTCAATTCATATGAAATATTCCATGGAATACATGTGAATATCCCGCACAAACGGGAAGCGCTCGGCTGTTTTGTAATTTTAGGGTGCACCCAAAATACAAAACGCATCTTTGAAACTCGGAAGTTTCAAAGATGCTTGCCGGTCGCGTGCAGCAGTAAAAGGCAAGGCAAAGGGTTTAGGATATAGAAGAAATAGGAATAGTTTTCAGAAGCACTAGAATACTTTTCATATGCTTCTGAAAACTATTCCTACTGCCGCTAAATCTTAAACCCTTTGCCTTTCCCTTTCCCTTCATTAACAGACGTAAAGAATCTCTCTGGACGTAAAGTGTCTCACTGGTAACACGAGTGTGTGACAAGCGCGATCATACAGACGTAATGTGTCTCAGTATGACAGATTTTACGGGAAAACGAATGGCGGCCGAATTTATCGCGGCATTAAAAATGCTGGAAATGCCCGATTAAATCGCGGAGCTCTGTAATTCAGAAAACCGACGAGCAGGTCAGATTCAGGATCGCGAGCTGTCGCGACCGTCGAGCGCTTAGGACGGGATGCTTAGGACGGGCGCAAGGGTGCTTTATACTGCACTTCTGACTTCAGCTGTTGCATCAGCTCAGCGAAATTGCAAATCCGAAATCGGACCATATGGTTTCGCTGGTGTCCGTTGGGAAGGAGACCCTCGCTTGTGGATCCCCCGCCCCCCTTTGATAAGACCTTTGACCCATGATGACCGTCTTGCACATCTCTTTCTCTAGTAGGGTGCACACCTCACACGAATTAAAAAATATTGGTAGCACTTTCCAGCCCCGCAGCGCATCGCCTGCAGGGTTTTCTATAAAAAAATACGCAGGGTCATAGAACTCGATGATCTCCCTGGTACGCCGCACGCGCCGGTCCGCCAGCTCCAGATCTGGTGCCCCCCGATGGCTACTGCCCCGAGCTTGGGTCCTGCCACAAGGACCCACGCATAACGCTTTTAACATGCATAATACTTGAATATAGTTATAGCTTGACCGCTTTAGTCAAGTATTTATGAGCCAAACTAATTTATTTTCAAGTGAAACTGCATAGTATTTACATTTGTGACCTTGGTGGTGGTGGTTACTTTTGGCCTATATTCCCCCTAAAAATTAATTAAAATGGCGCGGTCCTTTCACAAGGACCCGATTAAATAACCACCCATAAGATGTGGATGAGGACCTTAGGCATGCCATGATGATGATATACAATGTAGTTGGGACGCATGGAAGGGATGTGGAGCGGGGTGGTGCGCATTGTGATGACCAAAATCGGTGCACAAGGCATCGTGGAAGTAGAGGCACCAAGTGAAAATTAGAAGTATGGATAAAAATCGCCCTCCAAATAGGGCGCTCGTGCATTAAAGCAATGGTGCCGTGCGCCCACCACAGCATATTCAGCCTATGTAAATCATTATAAAAATAAAGTTATAGATATGTTTCAACTATATCATGTGCACTGGCAGTTCTTATGCTTCTCCTATATGGTATGTTCAATTTCCATTTAAAGAATCATACAAAAAAAAAACTTGCGGTCGCTAGATTAAACAATGTTTTTCCACATGTAGGGTGGATGCAAGTGATATTAAAACAGCCTATAATGAGATACCACCATGTACAACCACCCACCCATCATTGATTATGATGTATGCTATCAGTTTAAGATAACGCTGGTGATGTGCGCTTCAATATCTTGTTTGGAAAAAATCGAGAGCGACACACCTCGTTTTCAAACATTTGAAAAACAACCGCGTTGAAAATTTCAGGGTTACTAGTAGTAATGCTACCAATATGCGCATGTCACATTGGATATATGCCAAACGGCCATAGGACAAGTTAGTTTGGGTCATAATTAGTCTACCTTATTGGTGGTTGCCTCAATATATCTCAAGAAGGTGCTCATAAAAAATCTTGAAAACGTGGTCCTTGTGAAAGGACCCAACGCGATTTGGGTCCTGTAATAAGGACCCCGGGGCAGTAGCCACCGAGTCTTCGCCTTATAGGGTCTCCTTACAGGGTGGGCTGGCACAGATGACATCGAAATAGTGCCGCGGGTAGAGCTTGTACAGTAGTTCTAGTGTAGAATATCCCCCGTGCATGTGGCTTGCCACTTCGGTAGGATATCTACTGTCACCACCTCGCAGTCCCTGAACTGCCGCTGGAACTGCTGCTCCACTGACCCGGTACAGTACCGCAGAACAACACCAGAATCCTCACCGGGTGCTGCACTCTCGAGAGATGGGGCTGGTAAGCCCGGCTCTGGCTACTACTGTAGACTGTCGGGGTTGGAGGTCCTATCGCCATCAACTGCGCTCTCTGTTCCTCCTGACCCTTATATGTCTCCCTTCGCCTCTTCTCCGGAGCTCGGCGCACGTCGCTTGTCTCACGTCGCTTCTCCTCGTCCGCTTCAAAGACTCTGCGTGGCTCCAGCCTGCCTCCTTTGACCTCGAGATCCTCCCTGGTCCTCCACTGACTGCGACTGTGTGGTAGCCCTTTCCACTTCGTCGGCCACTCCTGCACTGTACCTCCAACTTTACCACCCAACTTCCTGAACCGGGTACTGATGATGCGTTCCACCTCGCGTTCCCTCTGCTGGAATCTGTATAGGCAGCCCTGACTGGGAGTCCCGGTGCAGGCCCCTATGACAGACCCCTAGGACCAACACTGGACCGCTGACTGATCTATAGGTTCGTGCTGTGACACACGCTGTGTCACAGGTAGGCTAGTATCCGAGACCGTTCCGGGTATATCTAGCTTAGGGTTTATTATCTTATGAGAGTTTATCCACACATGGCTACTATCCCGAGATCCTTGTGGGAGGACCTAGATCGCTCTAGATCCTCCCACAAGGATCACTTTTTCAATAATTTATTTAGGCACCCCACGAGCTTTATACAAGTCAACGCCAAGGACTACTTTCCACATGGGACCTATGCTAAGTAGTATGGTGCGTGGTTCGACGAGAGTCCATCATATATGCTCCTAGCTAATACATTTATAGCATGCCCCAACCAAATTTTGAACTGCTGCGTTCTTTAAAGCTTCAAAAACGGGGTGTATCTTCCACATTTTTTTGCCAATCGTGTATCGATCCTTTGCCACTATATACATGATATATCTCCAGGTATGCAGGTATATCAATCATGTTTGGGTCAAAATACGACTTGGGTCATGTATATTGGACACATCACACGAACGCGGTCACATGGGTAAGATATACACACTCCTTAAGTATGGGGACAATTTCGCATTTTGGGCGTAAGTCTTGATCCATTTTAAGCTGTGAGGCTAGATCTTTGCCTTGGTGAGTACTTCGGTACTTTAATATGACTTCAAAGTCTCCTTGGGATTTTTTGGGGGATTTTTTGAACGTTTAGAACTACCGCTAGAGGTTCTAGAATACGATTTTCAGACCCTGATTATGATGGAAATATTGAATTTCGACGGTACTACACCATGTCATGCGCATATGCGGCGATTAATACGGCTAGTATGATATTAAAGGGCTTACAAAATTAGTTTTGGTGATACCTTCGAGGGTTGACAACATACGCACCAACCCGAGCTCGTGTAACAAGGCCTAGAGTCGTCGGTACCCTAGATCCTTGTGGTAGGATCTAGCATTTTAATTAAAATTCTGTGAAAGCACCCACCCAAACCACGCTAAGATTAAAGGTCAAACCATCGACATTTCAAGCAAACCAATGTTATAGATCATTCAAAAGGTTCATAAATATTGCCCCAAAGCATATGCCGGGCCAAGAAATACGACATACAACGCCGCCATGCCCATTTGCGCTAGATCCTTGTGGGAGGATCTGGATTAAGGATAGTAGCCACACAGTTCGGGACCCTCTGATATCTAGTGAACTAGGATATTCCGGTAGGTCGTGGCCCCATCCACGCTTTATTCCACTTGCTAGTTTGGCCATGATTGGCTAAACGGCCGCTCGGAGAGGTGGTGCGCGTTAGCGCGTTTGGGCATTTGTGGAGAATTATGAGATGAGCGGCTTGCGGTGAGCGACTTGAGCCGCAGCTATGGGGTGCCGGCTTGGATTGGGTTTCGTCGTCGCAATGTTCATTATTCACGGTTTTCTGCTCGCTCTGATCCTGCCTGCTGCCGTATTTTGGGCTGGTGACCTTGGCACCTTTGACTTCGACGACATCTTCCTTCGCCCCTCGCTAGCATGGCCCGACCGCTCTTTCCGTGTCTGTGACGTCACATTTTCTCCGCAACCCTACCCAAACGTGTTTCAGCGTACCGCCTCCCCTCAGGCGTTTCTAGAAATGGGAATGACGACAAGATCTAAGAAGTCCCTCACGAGGGACAGTGACATCGATGCCTCTTTGAGGTTGATCGACGGGGTGCGGAACACACCGACAGCGGCCACGCCTTTTGTTCCTACCCCCAACCCTGCATCAAACGTAGACGAGGACGTGGCCGTCAGGCGTTACCTGCAGGAGCAGTCCAAGCTCGTCGACGAGATCTACAAAGCGCGACTCCATCGGGCTT
This sequence comes from Cymbomonas tetramitiformis, assembly GCA_001247695.2. NCBI lineage: Eukaryota > Viridiplantae > Chlorophyta > Pyramimonadophyceae > Pyramimonadales > Pyramimonadaceae > Cymbomonas > Cymbomonas tetramitiformis. Next base: position 10,019 of record LGRX02024142.1, on the reverse strand, counting down.
GGGCCAAGAGTATCCGTGAGGATATTCTTGGTGACAAGAAACATCATTTCCGCGGTACGGACGACGCTGGCCTTCTGTCCGACCTGGTGGTGCAGCTGCGTACGGAGTTTCAGTCGGCCGGACTGGAACTGTGTGCCTTTGACCTCGACGACCCTCTGGCTCCAGTGGTCAACAAGGTGAATGGCCTCTTGTACGACGTTCTGGCTCTCGTGGTGGAGAAGCACAGCAACGCCTACGTCTGGCTCACTGGTACCGATTCTTCGACTGACCGAGATGGAAGGCGAGCCCTTGTCGACATCATCAAGGGTTGTGTTCCGGTGGCGCTACGAGAGTCGCAGCAGGAGGAGCACGCCGCGTTGCGTTATCCCGCAAACGTTGACCCGCAGCCGATCTTGGCTAAGGAACAACGTTTAGTGCGGGATAACCGGGCTTCTGACTGGACACCGACCGAGGCCACGAGGAAGTTGAGCCTCTACACCCGGCTCGACCCGACCTTCTACGCTGCGGTGAAGGTCCGCTATCCCATGACCGCTGACTTGGCTCATGTGTCACTGGTTTCGCTCCGTTCCATGGTTGTGGAAATTTACCAGGCTTGGGCGCAGACGGGCGGGGGGAAGGTGGCTTCGGGCGCGGATGGCGTCTCCGCACACCTTTCCAGCAGCGAGTACGACGCCCTTCTCCAGAAGATCACGGAGCTCAAGGAGCTCGTTCAGCGGCAGCAAGGTGAAGCCGCTCCGGTTGTGCGTCAACAGCGGGAGCGGGTGCAGCAGCGGCAGCAACAGCAGCGGGGGCAGCAGCCGCGAGGATTCCGTGTGGGGACCCACAAGGCCCCACCGGTGGGATTCGACCGCGACGATCAGCGGGCGAAGCCGTTCTGCGGTAGGTGCAAGAAGGCGGGCAAAGGTGAGGCGTATCACTTCTACCGCGACTGCCCGTTGGGCGGGCGCCAACACCCGCCCACCTCTGCCGCGGCATTCTGCGTTCCCATCGACGAGGAGGACGCGGAGGGGGTGCACGCGCTCGCCATGTGTGCATTGTTCCAGCAGGCGGCAGACGACGGGGCGGAGTCCTTTGCACGTGCGGCGGCCGAGTACGGGCCACCCGCGGTGCTTTGTGCGGGAGCGGTGGGCGGCATCGACGTGTCCGCCTACGGCTTCACCGTGGAGCAGCAGCCGGCTTCCGAGGGAGATGACATTCTCCGCCGTCTCGACGATCTTGCCGCGGAGGTTCACTCCGCGGCCAACCCGCAGGTGCATTACACTCACGCATCTTTCCCGCCTCCTGCCAGCATCGGACAGGAGGCTTCGGCTCTGGTGTGCGGTCCCGCCGCAGCGGTGGCCACACCGGAGGAGCAGGTTCCGGCAGGTGGTGCGGCGGCATCGGCATCCGCCGTGCCGGCCCCTGCTATGCCTGTCTCGCAGGGAGAGGATGTGCAGCCCGCGCCACTTCAATCGGCGCGGGTGACCACCACAGCGGACGCGGACGGTGAGTTCGCTGGGTTCGTTCAGACCGTGAACCACGCCGCCGTCCAACCCATTGACCTCACGGGTTACAACACCGACGACTATGAAGACCTTGCCGACGGCACATTCACGGTAAAGCCACGGGCTTCAGACGTCTCGGCAAATCTCTCATCTACACCTGCGACCCAGGCACCTAGCTCTGGTGGTGCTCTGGGTGACTGGCATGCCGGTGCTCCCCGCAGCTACGGCTGTGGAAAGCCTCCGTGGGGATTCCCTGCCCACGCTGGCTTGTGGGGAATGCCTTTTATGCTCTCCTTTATTCTCTTGATTTCTATCATGGGAGTGGGGACCGCCGCCTACACGGCGGCCAATGACGTCGGATCTGTGCAGGTATCGGGTCAGGCTGCTCCGCAGCCTGTGCTGTGCAGGGGGGACTTGTGCATCTACTCTGGTATCTCCGAGCTGGACCCCGTCACACTGGATGCGGTGCTGCACTCCCTGGGTGCTGCGGCAGTGCTACTGCCGCCTGACCCGCTGGAGGGCAGTGCTGCGGGCTGCTGCGGTGATCAATGTGGTGACGGTGCTCCTCTAATCTTTGACCCCGAGTAGTTTTATTCCTGGTTCTGGCAGTGCACCACCTCCTGGTGGTGTGCTGAGATGTGCTTTGACCTCAACATGGTCTTCAATTGGCTTTTACTTTGACTCCTTATATCCGTTAATCTGACTTGCTGGCGCCGTGTCTTTCAGTAGTTTAGCAGGACTTATGTGCCTGTGTGTTTTTGCACTTGTGCCGGCTAGAGGGTTTCAATTTGTGTATCAGAATTGCACAGTTGAATTAGCAGTTAGGTTTGTCACCCTAGCTCCTACCCTAACTTATCTTAACATTCTGACTCTCCTAGACAGTCACCACCCACAGTGCTGGGGTGGTGTGCTGGAATCTGTATAGGCAGCCCTGACTGGGAGTCCCGGTGCAGGCCCCTATGACAGACCCCTAGGACCAACACTGGACCGCTGACTGATCTATAGGTTCGTGCTGTGACACACGCTGTGTCACAGGTAGGCTAGTATCCGAGACCGTTGCGAGACCGTTCCGGGTATATCTAGCTTAGGGTTTATTATCTTATGAGAGTTTATCCACACAGTTCGGGACCCTCTGATATCTAGTGAACTAGGATATTCCGGTACCCTCTGACCCTCGACCGTTACAGGTGGCGGTGCCATCTCCTCCTGCCTGCCTACAAAGTGCCTGGCCTCGGACAGCACAGGGGTGAGCCGATCAGTTGTAAACACATCGTGCACCTTCCAGTGAACGGGCAATTCCAATCTGTGTGCAGCTGGCGCTCCCCGGTCCTGCTCCGGAACCTGTTGTTGCATGTCGTTGTACAAGCATTCTACATCTGGAATTCGGCGTTCAGTTCTGAATGCGTAATCGATTGTTCCCCGTTCCCCCCCCGTTGCGGAGCGCTCGTGTAACAGAGATCACACGTCATGATCCCCGTTCATGCATCGGCCCAGAGCGTACCCGCCATCATGGCTACGCTACCCAAATTCATGGTCCTACCACAAGGACCAATGGGTAATTGCGGTTTCGATCACTAAATCGACTATTTGAGGCACAGGCAACATTTGCACATGATATTTATGAGTTAAATGAATTTTATTTCTTATAGCGGCGGCCCCCATGAGACTTTAGGTGTGTGGTTGAACGACACGCTTTAGGGGTGTAATTTCACCAAAAGCTTGAAGAAAATGGTGGTCCTACCACAAGGACCACCGTTATTTTGAGTATTAGGAGTCACATGGGGGGCTCACGGTGATGCTCATGGTTATACATCTTGAGTTTATGACCAAATAAGATAACTGAATCGGTTACTTCGCACCCTCATCATCATTTCCGCTCTATTTCAGCATGGCGCATGTTCAACACAATGCAAATTCCGAATTTAGTGAATTTCGGACTTTAGAAATTGGCATTCATCCATTCTAAAATGTACACGCCAGTCGAAAATAAGATATTTGGATGATGTTAGACTTTCAGAAATTCGCAATACATATATACTTGAAGATTTAATGTGCCGCACACACCAACCTTGCGATATAATTATGCCCTCTAGCAAGCAATTATGATGGCTGGCTGGTCAGCTCGCGTGACCACTGTTTTCGGGGGGAAACCAACGAGCCAATATATTAGAGGGGAAGCCAACGAACCAACGAGCAAATATATGCATTCCAACCGGGCCTACCGCCCAAACATGATTGCACATGGCACCCCAAGGGGGTCGAAATGACCAAGTTGGGAGTTTGGGTATTGCCCGCAAAAATCTCCAATGTATTGTAGTGATGTTGATATATATATTACCTAATTTGATGTTGATAGAAACGATGGCGAAGTCCATTTTGGCTCAATCAAATGCATTTGGTGTGCAGCACATGGACAACTAAGGGGGGTGACTGACTTATGACTTAGGGTTTGAGCGTATTGGCACCCAAAACGTGTGTGAAGCGTGCTTATTGGTAATATGTGAGTGCTAACGTTATTATATATGTATGTACAAAAGCTTTAGGTACAACAAAAAGTCCTAGGGGTGTCAAAACATCAAATTGGATCACAGGTTGTGTTATTCGTTAAACGCGTAAATCTTGTTATTACACCGAAAATTAACCTATTCAAGCCTACGTCTACAACAAGTGCATATATCACATACTATCTTCTATCCTTTGAAGCCTTTTAAACACAAGGCAGCCTGCTGCATCTTGGGATCGGTTATCCGACCGTTATTAAGCCTTACAGTGAACAGCAAGCAGGGTGCAACGGATGCTACATGACATGATTGTGCACTCGCAAGCGCCTCCCTCACACGCAGAGGGAGCGCAACACTAAATATACACGTTATGCAGGTGCTTATTTATTTATTTACTAAGTGCTTCACTCGGGCATCTCTACGTATGTTGCCGACGGAACCGACGGCGATGTCACCCCGTACGGTTGCCGTCGGTTCCGGCTATCCCCCCCCCCTCAGGAACTGTTGGGATTTTAACCCAAGCTGAGCGGGGTTAGCCCCAATACTCAGGCTACAGTCCCGTAAAATAACACTCTGGTTTGGCGCACCTTCCCGAGCTCATCGTTCCCTGACTGCGTGCTGAATCCTGCAACACGCAGTCAGGGTTACACATACTTTCCCTATCGATATTGCAGCAAACGGGTGAGCGCTTTCCCTTCTATTATGGAGTTGCAGTCGGTCGCCACTCCTTCCACAAGCGGTTGACTTTTCGCTCTTCACCTGTGGCACTTGCATCCCCGCTCCCCGCCCACGGCACTGTTGGGAATTCAACCCAAGCTGAGTGGGGTTCGCCCCAACACGCAATCTGCAGCCCCAAATATACGGTCAGACGCAAGGACGAAAACTGTGCAAAAATATGCATACACAAGGAAGCCTTTGGGTCAAGGAAGCCACACTAAGGTAAATACATGAGCCCCGCAGGCTGCAGCGAGCTTGCTGCCCCCTCAGAACGATTTTCGCTGGGCCGAGGCTCATCTTTTCTAGCCTGCAAAAAGCGCATAGTAGAAGTTATCTTGATGAAAAAAACTCAGCTGCTCACCAGCCGAGACCAACCCGCGGAGAAAAATATTCCTTTATCATATTATCTGAGGAGTTTTTTTCGAACTTGCCAGGCTCATCTGCAGACAATAAAGCACACACGAGTTAGAGGGGGGAGCAGGGGTGATTAAACCCGAGGACACACAGGTCCCGCTAGAGGAATCTCCTTTGGACGCGCTGCTCCCTATAGGGAAGACGAAAAACCCTTCCTGTGAGGTCGAAAAAGCTTGTCACAAAGTTTGACGTCAAGCGATGCAAGCTAGAGAACACCATAACGGGTTGAGTGCATGAGCAGAAAATTGGGGCTTGCAGGATGAACCTGGAGCCACCTGCGAAAACGGTCAAGTTCTATGAACTGAGACCCAAACTCAAAATTCGAAAACATAGAAACTTTTCGAAAGCAAGTGAATAAAAAATTGAGCGAAGCGTCCCAGATCTCTATGTTTTCGAATCTTAGAAAATCTGAACAGCGTGAATAAAATAAACAGTCCGTGGACTTATATCCGGAAGCCCGGCTGACTACTATCAGGTCAAACTGTAGTCTGTGAGCTGCTCAGCGCTTGTTCAAACTCAAAAATGTTTTTCAACATCTTAAAAACACAATTTTGTTTGTCGGCTGCCTTGGTGTGCCACGTAGGACGACTGTGGGCGTCCGCGCTGGGGGTCTGCCAAGGTCCGTTTTAGGCGTGTCAATAACAATGCAAATGTCGGTAAAAGCGACGCGCCAACTTGGTCATTCGCGGGTATGACGGGGTGTCATGTGCCAACGAGTCAACGAGCCAACGAGCCAACGAGCAAATATATGCATTCCAACCGGGCCTACCGCCAAAACATGATTGGGACATATGTATAGGTTCGATTTGATGGCATCCGCGCAGGTGTAGTGTTGATATATGATTGGTAAAAAGTTATTGAAGATGAGTCACTAATTTGCCACATTTTGAATGTTCCAAAAAATCCGTTTTGAAAATTTTGAGTGTAGAGGTTTGAAATGCGTTCGTCATGGATATATGGGATGGATATAGGCCAAACCAGCGTTCAAATAAACAGCGGTCCTAAACAGCGGTCTGGGTCAATAATGACCCAAAGCCGTTCATACGGTTCGACATGTTTCACCTTTGATATCTCGAGCAGTATTTACCGCATTCGGTATGATAGTAGCTCGAGGTTTTGGTCTTCAGGTTGATCGAAGCACATGCAAAGCTCGCTAGCTATCGATGGGTGTAGCAAATATGGCGGGCAAAAACGTAAACGCTATGATGAAACGTCAAAATAGTTTCCGCTGTTTAGGGGTTAATATAGGACCTATATATACCACATTTCATTGGTTAGACACCACAAATCACGGGAGATGGCCAATTAAATTATCGGAACAAGGGTCCTCGTGGTAGGACCAAATCGTCGATTTGGTCCTACCACAAGGACTGCGGGGCAGTAGCCAATCATAAATATGTAACGATATTTTGCGTCTTCAGCGCAAACCACGAGGGAGGTTGGATCGAAACTCGAGAACCGAAACGCGAAGCGAAACCTTGCGATTCGTGTTCCGAGAACAGTAGAGAACGGCGAAGGAACCGTAGAATACAAGAGCTCACGGAGTTCGTGCAACTGTCACAAACCTTATCACGGTGTGTAAAATATTAAGATATATTAAGTGGAGAAAGGTTTGTTGTAAAAAAAAGAGGCCCTCGATATTAAATAGGGTGTCCGCGGGAGACACGGAAGCCCGTAGAGTGCGCTGCGTGGTGTTGGAGGTTCGACCCGTAAGATTCACAGGTGCGCCTCACATGTATATGAGCGCACGTGTGCTTAAGTATGCTTTTCGTAAATTTTGGATACTTGTATTTTTTGACACCTGGAGCCGCCGGGGCACTTTCAGGGGCAGCAGTTCCCGGTGTCCCTTTTTCCAATAGGTAGCGATGAGTATGCTTTTGAAATGGGCGGCTGACGGGTGGGACACCCTAGAATGGTTGCAGTAATTTCCACTACGGCGTATTGGGATGGTTGATGGAGGATCGGACCATAACATCCGCCGGTGCACTTCAAATGCATACAATATACAGGAGGGCGAGTTGTTTAGTTGAATAGGGGCGAAGATAGTCATGGGGGCTAGGGGCTCCCGCGTTACGTGATTTTTTAGTTTTTTTGAAGATGGTTTCATGTGTCGGTTGCACGGATATGGGCGTCACCGCGTAGATTTTATGTTTTAATTACACTAAAGGAACATATTTTTACTGACGGTTGCAGGCGCCGTGTGCACTTTTACTCATCTCGTCACGGGCAGGCGTTTTTAGCTTGCATGCAACACCTCGTGTATGAAGATGGTTTCCTGTGCTGTTTGCTCGGATGTGGGCGTCACCACATATAATTTATGTTTTAATTATACTGAAGAAACATATTTTTACTGACGGTTGCGGGCGCCGTATGAATTTTTACTAGTCTTTGTCAGAGATGGGCCTATTTAGCTGCTAAATAGGCCCACCTCTTAACACCTGGTGATTCGAGTTCCTGGTTTCGTTCTGACGGACTGGGGTGTGTTGTTCTGCTCGCATGTAGAAAAAAATGGTGAAGAAAAGGAAACGTTCAGATTCTCCTGGGAGTGATACAAATACAGAAAAAGATGTTTCTGGAGACTGTGGTGGTGGTTCTACTACCTCAAGTGAAATGGTCCGTACCCAATTTATTGAGATGAGTACGTTGAGCTCAAGAGAACTCTTAGCATCTGTCTTGTTTAGAGGGTTCGTCTCTTGCACGCTCGCATGTTATTTAGTATTCGAAAGGAACAAGGAAGACCCAGAGAATAACGAGCCCCTTGATTTTTATTTTCGTGAGAATAATGTCTATTGGGCTCAAGGTGGGGTAACCCACCGTAAGAACGCCTTACGGTGGGTTAACCATAGCGTAGTTTGTTAACACCATAATGCACATCGAATGGTCTCAAATATGGTCGATCATATGTGATTTCACAACTAGACATTCATGTTTAGCTGGACAAAGCCGAATGACATGTACTTGTGATCGGATATATCCGCGGTATCCATCCCAATATACCTCCGATGGCACGTTCGGTGCCGTGATCCCAAATGCACACAAACGTGGCCCGATTTCTACGTTTCATCCACGATGCCAATGTGCGCATGGGTGTATTTCGTGAAGTTTGATCTATTTTTACCACCTTGAGTCAATACTTCGCGAGAAACATGCATATATATCCCCGTATAGAATATCGTCATTTTTGCCCTTAACCCCTTAGCTGCCAGCTGATGGACATGTCCATCAAACACTCAAAACTGATTTTCTCGGCGACAAATAACTCAAATTCACTTTTGAAGACAGTTTTGAAAAGCTCTTATCGAGCCGCGTGCAGCCATGCACTTGGGAGCAACCATGTTGCGACGATGCTCTAAATATTTCCCCAGACACACTCTATTTTAGCTTGACCATAATGAGTCACATTTAGGGCACACGTGTCATAGTGTTACAAACCCCTAATAATATAAGTAGCCCTAACCGCATGTTGAGCACTTGGTAAGATTATACCTGGAGGTATAGGGTCAATAGTAGGGCTTACATTGTTAACGATGTGCACATCCATCAACATTTTTCAGTTGACAATCACGTCATCGGTATCAAGTGTGATGTATTTCTAACGTTTGCATGTGTTTCGCCTTGAGAAGACCTTTCCGACACTATTTTCAAAAGTTGAGGCAGGACCCTTATGCCAAAGTTATTGCAAATAAACCAAAATTTTCAAAACCCCGAAATTCCTCCGGCAACTAAGGGGTTAAGTATGGAAACACATTGAAATTGCAAATGTTTTTTGTTTTTTTTTTATTAAGTTACTTGTGTAGATTGATATATTCGATATATCGAATGGCGCCAAGTATAAGAAACATTTGTTATGGGCCATAGTTCATGAAAATATTGTGATATGTACATTCCGAATGTGATGGGCATGTTCAAAATCTACCCAAAGATGCAATAATTGGGCAACCCACCATAAGAAGGATTTGAGGTGTTTTTTCGCTTGACCCCTTGGTATTAGCACGCATATTAGACGCATCTATACAGTATGTAAAGTACTTTTTTCAAGTCCACGCACTAATATAACCCCCAAGGTGTGTCGAAAAGCATGGGTTTGCCCAAGTTGGCACAATATGCTAGCTCTAACATGCGGTTATCGAATGTCTCTTACGGTGGGTAAACCCACCGTAAGGTGCGCCCAATAGACAATAACGCGGATAACATATTATGTATCCGCACTGCATACGAGAGATATGTTCCGATGGGTAGATTGTTGCACGAAATGGCACACACCGAGTCACCTTGTGACCGGCTTCCTGAAACCTTTTGGGAGGTAGAGGCACTTTTACGCATTACGGGCAATAGGAATAGGGTGTGGCAATGTGCCTTGACAAAATGTCCTGGGCAAGTAATCACCCTCTCCTTTTTGAGTAGCGTGTGCCATTACCTTAAAGAGGCAGGAACATCTACGGTAGATGCGCGTGTTCATGCTTGTGCACCTTGGACGTCCGCTGAGAGTTGCCGGGGGTGGACTCCCATATGGATACTTGATCTTGTTAGGACTGTTTTTAAGGTAGAATAGATTTAGATCCCTTCAGCGAGCGAGTGTGTAACCGTGAAAGAACGACGAGCGCTCGAAATTGGAAGACGCCACTCCTTCCAATTTTTTATTTTTTTTGTTTTTGGTTTGAAATGCTTCCAAAATGATCATGAGTGACCGGAATGTCGTTGGTTCATCGCCGGGTGCCCCGTACGGCCGTGTGTCGCTTGAATTGGATAGGGTTTCCTTACGTATGTACCCGCCTAACCCGTGATAGTGCGAAACAGATAGCAAGTTCGGAGTGGTTTGAGTTATAGTTTGTTATATGCTTATGAAATGCTTCCAAAATGATCATGAGTGACCGGAATGTCGTTGGTTCATCGCCAGGTGCCC
>LGRX02024141.1:0-10357 GCA_001247695.2 Cymbomonas tetramitiformis | reverse complement strand
TAAGTAGTCTCTCCAAGTCTTTTGCGATAACGTTACGGGAGCCCGAGAATGCTGACACCACCAGCTCCGAGTCCCCAACAATTGTTGCTGTGGTCAAGTTCCATTCTATTGCTCTTTGGATTGCAATCACGGCCCCCACGAATTCTGCACAATTATTCGTCTTGGATCCAAGGCGTCCGTAGTCCCGGGTCCACTGTTGACCTTGTTCTGAGCAGAGTGCCACCCCGAACGAGGCTTGCCTCAAATCCGGCGATGCGTTAAAGCGGCATGCACCATCGAAGAAAAGCAATCCCTTCCGTGGGGCTGAGTTTGGCTCGTGTCCCTGTTCGAGACAACAACCACACCAGAGCACTCTTCCTTTCAGGAGAAATGCTCCTCGAAAATCGCACCCCGGTCTCTACCGGGCCCCAATCTTGTGGAAAGGGATGGACGATTTCGAGCCTGGCCACTTCCGGTGTGCTACTCGTGAGAGTAACCCACCCGTTGTGGTCAGTACTCTAACCGTCCAGCATCCCCATGTTAAAGGGAGGCTTCTATGACGGACGGGACCAGGTGGTCCGTGCAGGCAAGGTAATTGGCATTATTTGCCTGTATCCGCGAAGCACTCCAACTTGAGATATGCATCCCAAAGTCCGAAACCCAGTGTTCCGAAGCTGATCCCGAAATCTAACGTAGAGCAAAAAAAGCAAATCCAATTATCGAAATCCAGGATCCCGAAGGCTGAAATCTGAAAATTTAACGTAGAGCAAAATCAGCGAAATCGAAATTTCGAAAATCTAACGTAGAGCAAAAAAACAAATCCAAAATTCGAAAATCCAGCATCCCGAAGACTGAAGACTGAAAATCTAACGTAGAGCAAAATCAGCCAAATCGAAATTTCGAAATCCAACGTAGAGCAAAAATACCAAATCCAAAATTCGAAAAATCCAGCATCCCGAATTTGAAATCTGAAATCTAACGTAGAGCAAAATCAGCCAAATCGACATTTCGAAAATCTAACGTAGAGCAAATTCACAAAAATGCAAAATTAACTTATCAAGCAAATCCATATCACATACAACAATGCATTTAAATTTGGTATTTAAACCTGGAATCTGATGTTACAAGGTAAGACAGGCATCCTGGCCCGCTCCCAAATATTGATACACTATATACATATTATACAGACCAGCATTCTGGCAACTTTTGACGATTTCTAAACAGGCTCCCTCTGAGGAGGTGGTGGCAACTGAGGCAACTGGTTTTGGTTATTCCTATTGTCATTCTTATTTCGTTTGTCCACCCAAGTCACATTGATGGATCCATCCTTGTTCAACGCATAAGGGGACTTGCAGTCCCGCAGCATATGTGACCCCTGGCATTTTGGACATTTGGCATTACCATCTGCAGGGGCTCCCGGTTTTGCAGTAACATGCTTAGTGGCTCCTGATAACGAAGCCTTCTTGGATTGGGTTTTAATGAACATCTGCAATTCTGACTCGTGCGTATCATCCTTCTCACACTCTGGAACTGTAGCCCTTATTTGTTGATGTGCAAACAGGGCAATGTGATTGTCCGGCAAGGACGCATCCCTAGTACCTCCTGCCAACTCCCTCTCGATGAGAGTGGCAAGGGAATACAAGGACTGAGGAGTCTCCGGCTCCCTCGAACTAGCTCCCGGCAAACCAAAAGCAGCTGCCACCTTTCGCATCAGCTTCGGTATCTCCGGCACCGATTTCCCCGGGGTCAGGCACCAGTCCAACAGCTCGCTTCTCAATCGGTGTGCTTTCAACCAGTTGGAGACCCCCTTGGTCTCCTCTTGCATGGATCTTTGGAGCACCGAGTCCACGTACGCCTGAATGTCGAATCCCGGCGTCATCGATGATGCCAATCCCAAAGGAGCCTGCTCCCTCATGCCACCATCCATCTTCATTTACTTGAGGTTGAGGAAACACTCACATATCGTCCTTTGCCTCGATACAAACATGCATAATAATGTGTTACAACAGTAACATCTTCTCGCCCCCACTCTGACAATGCACGTAATGCAATAATCATAAGGGGTCATAATCTGAGGCAATCACATCACCCTCCCTAATCATTAATTCCAGCATCAGCTTGTCACGAGCATGCAATTTTTTCATCGATCGGATCAAAGAAATTTTCATACCTATCCTCACATCGAACAAAGCAATCATAGTCATCATAAATGCAGTACTTATTGTCCAACATTACAGGAACTATTTCGTCATAATTAGAGCAACTTCATCATCATGATAACAGCAATAATTTCAATCCTATTTTCAGCAATCCTCACAGCAATTCAAGTTGTAACATAACAAATTCATATTTTCAATATAAACAAATTCATATTTTCAAATAGCATTCATCTCAATTGCAGCAATTATTTTATCATCATAACAACAGCAAACAATTTTGATCCTAATCACAACAATTAATGCCAAATTTTTGAAACAATGCAACAATCAGGAAATTACAACTCTCATGCAAGACTGCCCTCAGAAAATAATACAACTATATCTACCACAGATATGTGAATCTGTCCTCCCCATATGGGAGTTCATCCACAATCAGCACAGATCTACACAATGGACATCTGACTACTTTTCTATAGGTCATGGTGAAGACAGCATGTATTGCTGCTGGCTGGACCAAGCTGGTCAAATGGTACATTTCATTCAGGCCATCGAAACAGGCTACATGATAGTGGTGATTGCATGCAGTTGACACACACGGCGTTCCTCCCAGCAAGCTGGTTAAGCAGATGGCACAATCGTCTCCCACCGTTGGGGCAGTTAGAGTTCTTGTGAGCACCACTTCATCATCAGCCTCCCGAGCCTGCAATATCAACCAATTTTTGTCAAGAAGGCCCATAACCAGGAGCTTACATCCGACCAGATACTTTGGAACCAATTGTCCACATAAACAACCCCCACGGGGCACAACGTCCCTCCAAGAGGAGACACCTCACAGTTTGAGGATTTCAAACAACAAAACCCCCACGGGGTACATACTCTTCCAAGAAGAGCCTCACTCAGTGTGAGGATAACCAAGTTCTTGTTGTCCCCACGGGACACAAGCAGCTTTTTAAATTCAAACTTTTTAAAGCAAGTCAAAACTTTTTAAATTGGCAGGCTACAAACAGCAGCATAAAAGTTTACAAGAACCAAATTTCACCACCTAGGAAGCGCCCACAAGCCCAGGCACTGCGCTCCTAGATTACTGCAAGGGCCCTAACTAATTACTCTTTGTGACACGAGGACGGGGACCGGACTATTCTAAAAGAGGGGAAGAAATTCCTAACTAGTGAAACGGGTTGAACAGGCTGATTAAGTTTGTATCAAACTACAGGGAAGGAGAAGGCCCTAGCAAATTAAACCGAAACGAATTCAAATTTCTAAAGGAAAAGGAGAGGGCAAGCAGGAGCGCTCGGGCTAGCTACCTGGGCTGGTTGCAGAGGTTCTTGTGCTTGGCTTGCGGGGGGGTCGAGGCCAGAGAAAAGACCTTGCTCCGCATTCGGGTCCGTGTGCGGGCCGAACCCCGGCGGGTACGTCGGGGTCTGCGCGGCTCCCGGCCGGACGTACAACGGGGACGGGGGCCGCCGGGGGCCCGTGCCCTCGGTGACCGGGACAACTGGAGGCGTTTGGTGTCCCGATTCCCGGGACACCAAGTCAGTCGGGACGTCCCCCATTGGCGGGGGGACCGGCCCCCCCGCGTTCAGATCAGTACGCGGGGTCAAAGTCACGGGTGTAGCCATATCCCCCGTCGGGGGCGTACGTGACCTCTCCAGCACCTCGCGGAAGCTCTCCAAATTCCGAACCATAGTTGCTCTGGACTGGTTGTTCGACACCTCCAGCCCAGGGACCTTGGCACAGATCTTCCGAAGGTGCTCGGTCTTAAAGATTGAGGGGTTCAGAAGTAATTCCTTGCTAGGCAGCACGAAGAAGTTAAGTCCAGTAAAGGCGTTCACCGTCAGGTCGGGAATAGTCAGCCTTTCCTCCGTCGCGTGGTGGACTTCATCGCGGGACGCCTGCGGACGGAGAGGGAGGCTGGCCCCCCCCGCAACATCCTCCGCCAAGGACGTTCTCTGCAGCACATTTCTTGCCGGAGGAGGAGAGTCAGCGCGTCCAGGGGCAGCTTGGTCGCCAAACGACAATTCCTGCAACAAGGCCGGTCCGGACGGCGACTCCGGCGTTTCAACATTCTCTCGGGACCACCTTTCCCCCGCGTCGACCACCTCGTCACCGTCTTCAGATTCATTAAGACCCAACGAGCGAAAGATTGCGGGCTCCTCCCGCGGAGGGGAGACCCGCGGAGCCGAGGTCGATGCATTAAACGCGGACGACATAACGTTGGGCACGGAATTCTCATCAAGCAGACGGGGCCGTGCGCTGCGGGAGGCGCGGGTCGCCCTCCGCAAATCAGAACTAGTAGCGATTGTTGCGGAAACCATGATTGTAAGAAGAAAACTTGCGTTAGGAAACGGAGAAGAAAGACGCAGCAATCGTCAGCAGGTAGGAAAAGTGAAGTATTTTCACCAATTTCCGACTTAAGAGCGACACTCTGCGACACTTGGACTACGAAGCTGGAGGTGAACCGCCACTTCGCGATTCTTCATTTCCGCGATCCGAGGAGTGAGATCGGACGATCCGTCTCCTGAATGACGGTCATCACTGATGACGGAAGGAAAGTCGGCGATCAACAGGAAATTGAGCAACCCGGGCATTCGATTGATACTATATTACTATATTAGTATTAGTATCTAATACTAATATCAAATATGATAGCAAGAAGAAGAACACCTGATTCTGCATTCTGATTCTCGCATCTCGCGTCGCGTCGGCAAGAATGTAGAATGAAGAATCAGAAAATTCAGAATGCATTCTGATTCTCGAAAGTCGAATCACTGCTTCGTGCTTGAAGAACATGCAATTCTCATACTCGATACTGTGACACAGTACTGTCACACGACAGGCGCCTATCATAATCAAGCTAAGGGGAATAAACTCTATTGTATCTCATGCGATGGAGCATTCGATAATCGCGTCTAGCAGGTTGAGGTTATAGGTGAGAGAAAAGGATCGCAAATTGACTTTCTTTTTCGACTTGGCAACTGGAAGTCGTTATCAATCTCGCACTGTAACGTTTTGGACTTAGAGGTGTTCCTCACAACTCTTACAACGATTTGCTTTGGGGGTCACCTAGTCATCAACATGCCCGGAGGGTTATCTGCATCTGCGTGCTTATAGTATCCCGGTTATCCGTAGTTCGATACTTTGCACAGGCTCTTTCTTGGGATACCGTTATTTTGACAATGAACACAACACTCATGCCCTTTTTTATTGTCTGATGGTATCGGAGTTGCCACGCAACGTGCTCCGCTATTTTGTGGCCTGCCGTTAGCATGCCCTGTAAAGAGTTGGCAAAAGCTGCGCGCGAAACAGAAAATGGGGGACTTCGGAAAAGAAGACGCTGAATACAGCTACAGTGATATGCGTTCAAGTCTCGTCATGTCTCATAAAGACTCCATTGCGGGTAACGATTCGAACGGCCACTTGCGCGCATTTTCTCTTTTTCCTTACTGGCCTTGTTTTCAGCAACCACAAGTGAGCGCTGATACCGTTCGGCAATTCCTCGCTTTTCTCAGGAAATGTGCCGACGTACTGTGTCTCAGCTATGGCTTGGTTTCTCTGTCTCTCTTAGCAGTTTCCCTTTCGCTTCGTTGCGCACGCCTGCCTGAGAAGGGCTGCATGTGACGTTCTGCGCTCAAAGGTGTTCATGGTCTACACTGCGTCGGAATACCTTTACATCACGTACTTGAGATGCTGAGGGGTCGTTCAAGTCAAATCCATGAGCGTAGTCGATGTTCGTAACACTGGCGCTCAAAATGTCCTTCACAGAGCATTTCACAAAGCCTGTCGCGGAAACTGCCCTTCACAGAACCCTTCCCTCTGTTCGACCTGTAATCATCTATGGTCGGTGCTTCTTGCCACAGAGATAACTGAAGGTCACGAAGGGGATTCGGTTAAAGAGAACGCACCTAACGAAACGAACGAGGCGGGCGAAGAGGACGGTGGTACTGGTGGAACTTGGAAGGTTCCTCCCACGTCCTTCAAAAGCCGAGGAAAAGGCTATCTCCCTCTATCTCTCTTTTGGCTCTTTTCAGCGGATCTTGCCCTTTTTCCTTGCCATCTGCTGGAGTTGCCGCTGGGATTGTGAGTCAAGCAAGCCCCTTTCCCGCAACAGTTCGATGAGGTGTATCGATGGACACTTCATATTTATGCAGTCCTGCTGGAATCGGTTGAGCCTTGTAGCGATATACGAGGCTCCGCTTAAACTAAATCGATAGTCCAAGTCCCTTTTGCCTCGGCGTAGAGTTTTTATTTTTCCAAGGTCATACCGCCTCCAAGCTCCAAGGTCTGATTAGGGTATTCGATCAACGCATCGCACCACGTACGGAGAACGCTTGCTTGGACCTCTCACATCAGTTAGCGCACGGAGGTCTGCACGACCTCTGAGCGAAGCTTTTCAGCTTTCTTTGTCTTCACTGACGGATTCATATCGTTGCTGGCTCAAATACCGTGCACAAGATCTGTAGGAACTTTGGTGCGGACGCTATGGCAGACGAATGACACTTGTCGCTGCAGTAACTCTGTGTTGAGAATACATTGCCTTGTCCTTACATTGGAACAAACGCCAGGGAAACCTGTGATCATGGTCTTTTCTTTCCATTCCTCGTCCGTTGGGTGCCGTATGGTTCGTGAGGTGTCGATCCGTGACTTTATGAAGCTCACTCCTAGGTCTATCGGGAGATACGACTATGGCAGTAGTGTGAGGGCGTGTGCCGTTCCTAGGATATGGGTGGTGGCGGGCAGGGTGTACGAGGCAGGCAGGTTTGCATAGGGTTTTCCTCGTCGCCCGGCTCTTTACGGTCTTCGTGTCGACCGTAGGGTCGCACATGGTTTCGTGCCACCGTTGGTGACAAATACGTGACGCCGTTAGGCGTAACGAAGCAACCAGGCTAGAATGGGATCCTCACGCTTCTTGTCTGAAGTGGGATCGTGATCAAATGAGAATTCCTATTGAATACGGTCCACCCACGCCTTTCACCGTCAACTGGCTCTTAGAAATTCCTAACAAACGCTGTGACCAGTTAGAATCTATACGCATGGAAAACCTCTCGAAAAGTACTTCTACCTTCCAGGTCGGCAGCCTGCTCTATGACGAATAAGGATCGTAGTTTGACCGATGAAGCAGGGCGACGTTCTCACACGCCGGTGGACGTCGGGGTTGCACAGAAATTGAATAATGTTTGGAACGTGCGAAACGCTCTACTCGGGCCGTCACTGCAGGTGCGTTCCCCACTCAGAGACCGAACTTTTCCAGGGAGACACCCCAGGACGTGCACCTGAAATGGACCGCTTGCCTTTTATCATACATCCTCTTCAGCACGAAGAAAGTATGTTGCGTTCGCTGGCTATGTAACGCAGCCAGGTCCTTGACTTCGACGACGACTCTCCTTCGAAGGCCAAGGGTGCAAACGGCATGCTGGCAACAATGCTCTGGTGCAGCGGCGGCGCTCCGTTGCGCTTCCCCTGTGGTCGCCTGAAGCATGTCGTCTGATTCGAGTCGCCAAAGTGCTTGTGGCGTAGCTTGCATCGTTATGTGTCACCCCTGCCAAGTTTGATACTTGAATCAAGCTGACATCGCCATTTGCTTGCGGTTCTCAGCATCTATCACAAGAAGACAAAGAGGAGGAGCAGAAACGTCTTGCGGTGCGATCCCTGCAGTTGTCCTCAAGCTCGACTGGCCGCGTGCCGCCTTCCCTTTTTACCTTCCCCTCGTGCTGTTCCTCCCCTTCCTCACTTCCTCCCTTGCTCCGTCCCTTGTCTCCCGACCAGTTTTGAGTTTAGGGTTAGGATCAAGGCCGGGGTTGCACTTCGTCAGTCCTCTAGGTCCTTCTATGCCGCCTCTTTCCCCTTCTCTTTCTTCATTCCGTTCGTTCCGCCCGGCCCCTTTCCCTCCCTCTTTCTTCTTATCGTTCCCCCCCTCCCGCCTGATTCCCTCCTTCTTCTTCCTGTTCATCTTTCTCTGCCTCTTCCCCTTGCCCTTCCCCTGCTGGAGCCCTTTCGACCTCTGTTGTATTCCTAACCTGACACCGACTCCTAACCCCCACCCTGCTCACGTTCCGAGGCGTTCCTCTCAACTGCAGCCTCAACCGAGGGGGGCAGCTTGCCCTGCAGCCTCGACCGAGGGGGGCAGCTTGCCCTGCAGCCTCGACCGAAGGGGGGCAGCTTGCCCTGCAGCCTCGACCGAAGGGGGGCAGCTTGCCCTGCAGCCTCGCCCGAAGGGGGGCAGCTTGCCCTGCAGCCTCGACCGAAGGGGGGCAGCTTGCCCTGCAGCCTCGACCGAAGGGGGGCAGCTTGCCCTGCAGCCTCGACCGAAGGGCGGCTGCTTGCCCTGCAGCCTCGACCGAAGGGCGGCTGCTTGCCCTGCAGCCTCGACCGAAGGGCGGCAGCTTGCCCTGCAGCCTCGGGCCTCGGTTTGTAGTGCCCAACGGGGCCGGCCTTGTGCTGGGAACGGTTTCTTCGCGCAGAGCGAGTTCAAGGCGCAGCGCAATGAGGAGGCACCGTTCCGCCTGTTCCTGTTCGCCAGCTTCTTCGTGTGCCTACTGTCGCTCGTGCTCTACGAGGACAAGGTGCGCTCCCAAGCCAGTCGGACTGCTCCACCCCGGTGGGCGACGCCGTGCATCCGCTCTCGTGACATGACCACTGGCACTGCTCCAGCACATATGCGGATGCCTGCCCTGTATGGGATTCTCTGTGAACGGAGAGGGCACGCCTTGCCGTTCTCGGGCGCGTGTCAGGTCTCAAGAGCCTGGGCGATGCGCGAGAGCTTGGAGCAGCTCTTCATCTCCAATCACGAGCACACTTGGGATGAAATCCAGGTTGGTCCCTGCCTCAGTCCCCAGAACGGACCGGGGGGAAGTGCGCCCGCAAAAGGCTGTGGTCGGTCTCTGTGGTCTTCGCGACTTTCTGACTGCTGTCGCGTTCACCACTGCTGCGCCGGTGCTCGTCAGCCTCGGTGTGAATCTCGGTGCTGGCTGCGGTCGAACATCTTCGCGTGGTGACGAAAGTCGTGACAGCACGCCATCCTGAAACTCCATGAAGACGCTTGTGATGATTGCACGTCGGTGTCATAATTCTCCCCCTCCTAATCAATCGACGCAGCGGCTACTCCTTTATTGGCACCCTGGCCACCTGGTGCGGTGACGAGGTGCTCTGGGTTTGGATGGGTGCTGCCTGCGCGCAGAGCAAGGATGAGTTTTGGGTTTGGATGGGTGCTGACTGTGCGCAGAGCAAGGATGAGTTTTGGGTTTGATGGGTGCTGATACTGCGCATAGAGCAAGGATGAGTTTTGGGTTTGAATGGGTGCTGACTGCGCGCAGAGCAAGGATGAGTTGGGTTTGGATGGGTGCTGACTGCGCGTAGAGCAAGGATGAGTTTTGGGTTTGGATGGGTGCTGACTGCGCGCAGAGCAAGGATGAGTTTTGGGATTGGAGCTTTAAATTCTTCACGTCCAACCTTTACTGCCAACAGAATGTTCGTTGCCTCCCTCACCTCCTCCTTTACCACCACATTAGTGGACACCTTTCCGGCATGCGTTACAACCCACAACTTCAATATCGATTGACAGCAGAGTAGTCGGGGGGGAGGGGGGCTTGCTTGGTTGACAGCAGAGTAGTCGGAGCGAGGGGGCGGGGGGGGCTTGCTTGGTTGACAGCAGAGTAGTCGGAGCGGGGGGAGGGGGGCTTAAGCTGGATTGGTTCTATCTGCTTCCTTCAAACGCCGCGAGACCTGTTGGCTTGGCGGTGATGCCATAAAACTTCCACACTAGCCGCGCCAGCTCCCACCTTCTGCTGACAGGTGATGGGGCGAAGCCGCGGAAGCCCAGTTTATGGGCTGGAGGGTGCATGCATGCATGGAGGGGCCATGCTTACATGAGGGGTTGTGAGGGGGCTTGCGGGAGCGCCCTCGGTGCCCTGGCTGGTGAAATACAGGTGGCCTCGGGGCAGCGTGTGTGTGAGTACGAGCTCGACGGCGATGATAAAGACTGCGAGAAGCTCGCTAACATGACCAATGCGGAACTGATGGCCAACTGCGTGTGCGAGCTCGACACCAGCGCCGCCCCCAGCAACTTCACGGTACTACCCCTCCCACTCAGCCGTGTGGTTTCTCCGCCCGCCTTCCCCACCATCTTGCCTTCCCCACCATCTTGCGCACTGTGCTGTGCCGCGCCCTGCTCTCCCTTTCGGAGCCCCCTCCCTCCCGTCCCTCTCTCCCACTCCTCCAATTTG
>LGRX02024139.1:0-13879 GCA_001247695.2 Cymbomonas tetramitiformis | reverse complement strand
GCATGCGGGGCATGCAACCAGCTCAGTGGGGCATGCAGCGGGGCATGCGCCGGGGTATGCGGGGTATGCGGGGCACGCGACGCGCCAGCCCCCGCACGCAACGAGCATGCAACCGCAGCTCCAATATGCCCCGGGCTTTCCCTATGCCCCCAGTATGCCGCCACAACCCTTTGGCATGCCACACCATTATGTCACAGGCTCGCCGCTACCCCATGCCCCAGGCGTGTTGACACACGCCCCGTACACTCCCGCGCCGATGTCGACCACCTACGGGGATCCATGGACACTACCCGTTTACTTTCCACCGCCTCCACCTCCAGTATATGGAGCTGACCCTGCGTCGGAGGCACGTGCTAGGGAATGGTGGGCAGCGCGAGAGCGCATGGCGGCTGCAGAGCGGGCGGTGGCGACAGACATGAGAGTGGTCCCCCAACGACTGTATCCGACACCGCTGATGGAACCGATTCCTCACACCGATACTTCTCCTGACGAGGGTGTGGTAACCCATCAGCCGCATCATCGTCGCCGTGCTTCGGGTCCAGAGACTCTTGGGAGAACCTTGCCAATACGCACGGAGCCCCAAGACGTGGTGACCGAGGACCTCTCCCAAGCTCACGCGTCTCAACCTGGGAGCACGACATCCGGTTCTGGCTATGAGGCTGCAGCGGGCACTCAGCATAGCCGCAAGCGACGAGAGCGGCGTCTCAAGTTGGAGAGGCATCGGAGGAAGGAGTTGACGGACCAGGAAATGTTGCAGAGGGTAGTCCACGCCGAGACCGCTCGGTTCCTCGCAGAGACCGAGGCGGGGAGCTTACGCGACCAAATGGCTCAGCTAGAGGCTGCCGCAACGGAGGGCGCGGTGGCCGAGGAACGGCGTCTAGCGAGAAGACGCCGAGCAAGCCTGGACACCCCTGTGGTGTACGGGTCTGGTGAAGGCCAGCCACAACATGCAGCGGGAGCGGCTGAGTATGCACCCGGCTCAGTCGGGCATGCCCCGGGGCATACGGGGCATACGGGGCATACGGGGCATGCGGGGCATGCAGCACAGCCGGCTGAGCATGTACCTGGCTCAGCGGGGCATGCGGGGCATGCGGGGCATGCAACACGCCAGCCCCAACATGCAACCAGTGGGTTCCAGCAGCTTGCAACCAGCGTCTCCCAGCATGCAACCAGCGGAGGCCAGCTTACCTTGGGCTGGAATGGTGGGAAGCCGCTTGCCGCCGATGAAGAATCGAAAAGCCGGAGTAGCGACTATAAGGACACGGAGGACGACCCTGGTGACGACCCTGGAGATGACCCTGGTGACGACCCTGATGGTGACCCGGCTGGGGGGGCGGGGCCGTCGACGTCAACTACACGGCTGTTAGTGGTCACACCCCAAGGGGATTCCTTGTGGGTGCCCCTAGGTGAATTGGCCACTACCGCGACGTTACCCGAGATCACCTCCTCGCGCTATGGTTTGTCGGCAACCCTGAAGATCTGTGACAATCTTGGGCTGAGTCCCGCTCGATACATTCTGAGCGGGGCCGGTAGTACCTCTTTCCCCGAGATACATCCGCTGCACACCACCGAGACCTCCACCTACGCTCTCTTGGTGGACCGCTTGGTGGCAGAGGAGTCTATTCGAGGCACGAGGCGTTCCAGAATTCCGTCTCAATGGTACCAATGCCCGAGACAACCGGCGGTGGACGCCTTCACGGAGTCGGAGGCGGAGACCTACGAGCTGGACGGGCTACAAGCCTGGGTGGAGGTATGTGCCGCTCCGTGGTACTTGGCTGCATCGTTTGGGTCACCTTCTACGATGTCCCAACCCCCGTTGCAGACTGACCCCTCCACCTTCCCAGCTCCTTCACATCGACTCTCGGCCGATGCCGTCACCTTCACCCCGACGGTGACTCATACGGCAGTGGCGGGACCGCCTGCCGGGGTTGCACGAGCTCCGGAAGACCCGATGGCGATGTTCACCCCTGACGACCGCTCCTACCAAACCGCGATCAAGAACGAGAGCTCGCTCCTGAAGGACGTCGGCAAGCTGGTGGATGACCTCCCAGAGTTTCCCGGCGATCACTTCACGAAGGGCCGGGCCATGGATGACCTTGAGGAATTCTGTGTGGCGGTGAATGCACTTCTGGAGCACATGACGGTGATAGCGGCGCTCACTACTCCCAGCTTTCGGCGCGAGGCGCAAGGACGCAATCAGCTCAGCATCTCCACCTTGCTGTGGATGATCAAGACCTCCAGGTTGGCCAAGGCCCAGAAGTTGTATGTCGAGGAGATGGCGCCAGGAGGCAGCGAAGGAGAGGCGTGGAAGGCGAGGTACGCAGCGGTGCCGCGGTTCATGGGCGATCTTGCCTTGTCAGTGGACATCACCACGGACGCCCTGAAACGGCTGAAGTCGGAGCTACTCTCAACAAGACAGCGATCGGAGGAGAAGACCGGTGCTTTCTACACCCGCATCACCACCCGAACCGCGACTGTCAACTTCGTGGCGGACGAAGTGCGGGGTTGCGGTAAGGTTACCAAACTGGAACTTCTCGAGCTCTTTTGGGGTGGACTACGACACAGCGTTCAAGTGGGTTCCAAGTTGGCGGATCTGGGGCTAGACACCAGTCACCCGGAGCAGTGGGAAGAGGAACAACGTCGACTTGGACGGTCCGACACCTCCGCCATCTTGAAGGTTCGTTCCGTGGCCACGGAAATTGAGACGGCTAAGGTGATGGAGGACGCGGTTCTCCACGACACCATCGCCCGCAAGGTGGCGTTGGAGATGGGACACCGACAACGGCAAGCTCCACCACGTAGCGCCCCGGCTAGTCGGCCTAGGTGGACTCCGAGGAGGCCTGCGTTGGCGGCCCTCACGTGGGCACCGGGGACTGCTGGGAATGACTCGGCAACAGCGGCTCCTGTGGATGTAAGCACGGTGGCGACCCAAGGATCCCGACCAGCACCTGCGGTGAGGGAGCGGCCCTGTTTTGCATGTGGCAGTCTCGAGCACTTGGTGGCCAATTGCACGGACGAGAAGAAGTTGGCCATCTGGAAGGCCAACACCCCGGCGCGGTTGGCGCGAAGGCCAGGGCAAGTGGCGGCTTGCGTAGAAGTCATTGAGGAGAGAGTCGAGGAGGATTCCCTCAACCCAGAAGAGCTGGAGACAATGGAGGAGATCCTCGCTCTGGCGGATGCTGACGTGGACCTCTATGGGGATTTGTGTGCCATGTGTGACATCACGAGCACCGAGGATCCAGCTTTTCGGAGTGGGGAGCCGACAGGGGCTCCCGGGCAAGAGGAGTAAATCTCCATCGACCCCGTGGGCAGAGGCAGCCCTATACCAATGTGGCAGCCCGTCCTTCATGGCCCTCGCGGACGTCACGTGACGAGGCCACCGCCTGTACCCCGACAAAGCCCGTCTCACTGCGAGTGCTGCATGCCCCAGTGAGCACAGAGGCTTCATCAAATTCACCCCATGGTGTGGCCGCACGGCCCCCCTCCACCGTCAGCCCGAGGCCCCGTTCATCACGGATTGCCTTCAGTGGCCGAGAGCGCGCACGGCGCGCTACCATTTTGAGGAGACGGCCCCTCTCAGTGGAGAATCCCCCCCCTGCTCGGGGATCATTGACTCCACCGATAGCCCCACCGACAGCACATTCTTGTTGGGAGACTTACTGTGCCGAACGCGGTGTCCCGATTGACCGCGGTAATGTTGATGGACCTCCCCCACGCATCCGAGCTCATCACGCGGCACCAGCAGTTCAGCCCAGCGACTACAAGGATCTGCATCTGGCTGCACCGGGGGCCTCCGAGGTGTACCAGAGTTCCTTGGCGGACCAGCGTAGGCGGTTGACATCGTGGAGCTGGAGAAGTCCGGCTGGGGCTACCTCGGAAAGTGTCCTACTACGACAACTACGCATGACCCTCAAGAAGAAGTCCCCGGCAGAGGCACACAAGATGGCTGAGCGCAGTCGCCGCCATGCTACACGACGTCCCGCGACTACTCCTTTCAGCCGTCGCCGACGGAAGTACGAGTTGGACGAGCTTATACTTGCCCGCTTGCGTGGTCGCATGGGCGGCACATTGGGCTTGGCCTGGGCAGAGTTGAGCCCATGCGAGCAACGTCGGGCTGTGGAGCAAGAATACGGGCCGAAGACGAATGTACCGCAAGAAGGCCGACCTTGGGAGACGACTGGCCTCCGTCGCCTTCGACGGCGTCAAGCGTCTGCGGCGATATCAATACAGCAAGCCTATCGCTTGTGGCGACGTCGGCGGGCACAACGAGCGCAGGACACTCCCCTTGACTCTCATGCGCTCAAGACGGCCTCAGCGTGGACCACGGCAGCCCAGCGGGTCAAGCAGTACGGCAAGGCGGTCGTGCGGGCTGTGTTCGGACGCGTCCGACGAGCACACCCACCTCCCAATCCTGCCCCCCTCAAATCAGACGAGACAGTTCTCGCAGCAACTCTGGGATCGAGCCCCTCGGATCTAACCTACAGCACGGACGAGTCCGAGATGGAGATCCATTGCAGCCAGTACCGGTTACAGCAGCACCGTGAGCTGTCCTCGGAGGAGAATACGCCTACCCGTCGTTCGAAGCCTTCGAGGAGTGGGAGGAAGCGCACGACGTTGGACAAGCGGGTGAAAGCCTGGAGGAAGGAGGAAACTGCACGTCTTGCGGCTTGGGAGGCTGCGCGTCTTGCTGCTCGGGAGGCCCTGAGCGTGACCCGACAACCGGTGGGCGAATCCGAGCACCTCGAGGAGGAGCTGAGTATGACCCAGCAGCTGGCGGGCGGATCGGGCAGCATACCGCCAGCGTGCAACCAACATGTTGTATCCTGCTCCAGTCTGCCCGAGGAGGAGCTGAACATGACCCAGCAGCTGGCGGGTGAACCTAACAGCCCGCAACGGCATGCATCCAGTCCGGCCGAGCATGCAACCAGCCCGGCTAAGCATGCAGTGGGGCATGCAGCGGGGCATGCGCCGGGGCATGCGGGGCAAGCAACACGGCCAGCTGAGCATGCAACCAGATCAGTGGGGCATGCGGCGGGGCATGCGGGGCATGCAACATGCCAGCCTGTGCATGCGACCAGCTCAGTGGGGCATGCAGCGGGGCATGCAGCGGGGCATGCGGGGCAAGCAACGCGTCCAACTGAGCATGCAATCAGCTCAGTGGGGCATGCAGCGGGGCATGTGCCGGGGCATGCGGGGCATGCAACATCCCAACCTGAGTCTGCAACACGCCCGGCTGAGCATGCGACCAACTCGGTTAAGCATACAACCTGTATCGCTGAGCAGGCGACGCGCCTGGTCCAGTGTGCAACGCGCCCGGCCCGGCATGCAACCAATGGGTCCCAGCCGCTGGAAAGCGGGTCAGACAGCGACTCCACGCATGTCAGCGACACCAACAGTGACACCACCCACGTCAGCCCCACTGATAGTGATACCACTCACGTCAGTGCCTCGACCAACGCCACCATGTACGTCGGTGCTACTGAACACGGCAGTGGCGAAGAGTACGAGTGCAACGCCTTGGTGGACGAGACTGCAGCCGCCTTGAGTTCACACCCAATCGAAGATGCTCTTAAATGTAAGCATGTTCAACTGGATGGGGGGGGTGCGCTGGAAGGCAAACTCTCGAGCAGGGACACTCTTGGCACACACACTGTCAGCGGTGCGAGACGAGGAAGGACCCCTACTCTTGGTGTTCTATGCCTACCTTCGTGGACATCGAGTGAAGGTGCGGGTGGACTCAGGCGCCTCGGACAACTTCATCTCGGCGGAGTGTGCCCTTGCGACTTGACGATGCGCTCAGGGACACCTATGAAGGTCACACTGGCAGATGGGTCTGTAAAGACCGCTGGAGAGGTGGCGTACACCAAGTTCACCGCGCACGCGGCGTCGGGAGTAAACTACTGCGAGAAGCGGATGGCTCTACGGGTCTTGCCGTTAGGAATCCAAGTAGACGTGGTGTTGGGGGGTAAGTGGCTTCGCAGTCTCTCCCCGGTCACGTTGGATTATGCCGGTCACGGTTCCGTCTCCTTCAACACGCGAGCAAATAGTGGAGGACAGCAACGGGTGACACTCGTGGGTTGTAGTCCGGGGATGGGTCAAGGCAAGGCCCAGGGCGCAGGGCTGATCGATGAGGTGTTCTTGACGGCAACGCAACTGAAGCAGCACCTCATCCACGCCAAAACCAGGCGCCTGGCCGGGGATGAAGAGTTGTAACCTCAGTGGCTCATGATGGCGGCGCGCGGGGACGACCATGAGGCAGCCTTCGCAGCTACCGCTGCTGAAGTACCGTCATCTCACACCACCCTGGAGAAGGAAGAACCCCGTCAAGATACTCGAGACGCACCGGTAAGCAGCACGTGGAGGCAGCGCTTTGACGCCTTCTTTGAGAAGTATCTGGATACCCTGTGTTCAGCTTTACCGGAGGCATCCAAGTTGCGTCGTACTGAGGAGGACAAGGCCCGCATCGAACGCAAGCCGGACGCGGAGGGTGGACCACCATGTAGGCGCCCATACAAGATGACCGCTGAAGAGCTACGCCAGCTACGTGAACGTATCGAGCAGCTCATGAAGAAGGGTTACATCCGGCCGTCGTCAAGCCCGTATGTCTGATGGTACCCAAGCCTGGTGACCCGAAGACATTGCGTCTGGTGGTGGATTACCGACAATTGAACCAGCAGACGGTGCGGGACCGGTACCCACTACCGGACATCCAACTGATGTTTGACGAGATGCAAGGGGCAGCGTTCTTCTCCTCCTTTGACGCGGTGGACGGATTCTGGCAAGTGCCGATGGCCGAGGAGGACGTGGAGAAGACCGCCTTCACCACCCAGATGGGGGCCTATGAATGGTTGGTGATGCCCCAGGGCCTGCAGAACTCTCCCTCTCAATATCAACGGCGAATGCAGCGTGCACTCGGTCATCTCCCCTTTGAACGAATCTTCATCGACGATGTGGTCGTCTTCTCGCGCACGGTGGAGGAACACTACGACCACGTACGTCAGTTCTTGGACACTTGTCGAGAAAAAGGGGTATATTTGAAGGCATCCAAGGCGCAGATGTTGAAGGAGTCTCTACGGTTCCTGGGCCACACTCTCTCCGCCGAAGGATGCCAACCTCAACATGACAAGGTGTCCTCCATCAAGGACTGGCCGAAGCTGGAGACGGTAACCCACGTCAGACAGTTCCTTGGGCTAGCGGGGTACTACCGCCGGTTCGTACACCGGTTCTCGGAGATTGCCCAACCCTTGACCTCGCTCACCAAGACCGACGTGCCGTGGCAATGGGGAGAACTCCAGCAATGGGCCTTCGACGAGTTGAAGACCGCACTCTCCTCAGCCCCTGTATTGGCATTGCCTGACATGAAGGCAGCCGCGGATGGGTCAGCGCCGTTTTTGGTACAAACGGATGCAAGTGGAGTTGCTTTGGGAGGCGGACTCATGCAAGATACGGGTGACGGTATGAGGGTGATAGCCTACGACAGTCGGCAGTTTTCCGCGGCGGAACAGAATTACCACACCGGCGAAAGGGAGCTCAGCGCGTTGCACCATTGCACCACCGTCACCTGGAGGCACTACCTGTTCTCCTCCGACTTCCGGTTACAAGGTGACCATCGCCCCCTAGAATGGCTAATGTCCCCGGGACGAGAGCTTAACCGACGACAGGCACGGTGGTACATGGACCTGGTGGAAGTTGGTGTCCCACGAATGGAGTACGTCAAAGGAGCTCTTCTTCTGGTCCCCGATGCGCTATCTCGCCGACCCGACTACGTGACCAAGGACCCGCGAGAAGGGCTCAAGGAGGCCGGTGTCGTAGACAAGGAGACGGACCTCCCCAAGGACCCACTCTCCGTGCTGGATGCCGACGAGATCTTTGAAGACCACCCGCCAACCCCTGTACCAGGATGGGTGGCCACCATGGAATCATGGATGGATGGCGTGGAGATACTTCAGGTGGCGGAGCGGGCCCTGGAGAGCCTGCTCCAGGCTGGTAGCGCGCCCTGTCACGCAACCGGCTCGGCTGAGCATGCTGCCAGCTCAGTGGGGCATGCAGCGGGGCATGCGTCGGGGCATACGGGGCATGCGGGGCATGCAACACAGCCGGCTGAGCATGCAACCAGCTCAGTGGGGCATGCAGTGGGGCATGCCCCGGGGCATGCGGGGCATGCGGGGCATGCGGGGCATGCAACACGGCCGACTGAGCATGCGGCCAGCTCAGTGGGGCATGCAGTGGGGCATGCCCCGGGGCATACGCTGGGGCATGCGGGGCATGCGGGGCATGCGGGGCATGCAACGTGCCAGCCTGAGCATGCAACTAGCTCGCCTAAGTGTGCACCCGCTGGAGAGGAACTAATGCTGCGAGCTCCCACCGACTACTTCACTGATTTGTCCGAATCTGGAAAGCGCCGGCAGGAAGCGAGCACCCCGGAAACCGATCCAGTGTTGCGCCGTAGTGCTCGGCTGCGACAAACCACTGCTACGACGACTCCTTCCACCAAGCCGAAAACCTCGACACCGCCTGCTACGGATTTCCGAGGTCCTAAGCAGCCAACTCAGCCGTCTGGTCGAGCCACCAAACAGCCAGCCGATCGGCAGGATTGGAAGGTGCGCAAGGAGGTCTTTGAGCGCCTCCAACGACAGTTCGGCAGCTTCGATGTTGACGCGTGTTGTGACCTGGGTGGACGGAACCGTCAAGTAGACGCATACTGGACTGATTGTCTGCGACAGCAGTGGAGGGGAAAGCACGTCTGGTGTAATCCCCCATACTCCAGCAGTCATATCTCCATCGAGGCAGTGTCGCGCAAGTATGTGGATGAATGGCGGCAAGACCCCGCGTATACCTCGGCAGTGTTCCTTCTACCGGACATCCAGGCTCGCATGCCTCAATGGAGGCGACTCTTCAGGATGGCTGGTATGAGGCTGGTGGAAGTGATACCTACTCATGACGAACGAGGAGTACCCACCCAGCTGTTCGAGACTTCTGACGGTGTACTCCACGACCTTCCGTGGCCCGTGCTGGTGGTGCATGCTCGCCCTACCCGACAGCTAGCGCCAAGAGTGCGGCATCCCCGAGTGGCGCCTCCGATAGTGCGACAGGCTGCTAAGACCCGCGATGCTTCGAGCCTCCCCACGGACGTTACATTCCTGGAGTCCCTGCACGATCAGTACGCACGTGCCGGCCCTCTTCAACAGCTGCGGGATGACATCCTTGCGGCCCCGCACCATGCCACGAGGGACTTCCGCATCGTCGGAAACGTACTGTGGCGTGTAACCGCGGGACGGTACCGGTTGGTCCTCGGCGAAGACTCTCCTTTGCGAGAGGTAGTCTTCAAGGATGCCCACGACTCCACCACTGCAGGTCACACTGGCCGGGAGAAGACACTGGAAAGAGTTCTACGCAGGTTTTGGTGGAAAAATGCCTCCGAAGACGTGGCAGGATGGGTGGACTCATGCCCTACGTGTCAGGCGGTTCGTCCCCGGGCATCCTACCCCGATGGATTGTTGAATCCGCACGCTATTCCTCAACGTAACTGGCAAGATGTGGGCGTGGACTTCGTTACAGGGTTGCCGCTCACCGCCCAGGGGAATGACGCCTTCGTCACCTTTACGTGCAAGTTGAACAAAATGGTACACCTTGTGCCCATGAATTTTGGGGACAGCTCTGCGCAGACGGTAGCCCGCATCTACTTCGACGTGGTTTGGAGGCAGCATGGAGCCCCCATGAAGATTGTATGTCACCGTGACCCCAGGTTCCAGGACTCGTTCTGGCGTGAGCTAATGAGACTTATGGGGGTGCGGGTGGCTTCTACCACTCCGTACAACCCTCGTTCAGACGGGCAGGCGGAACACACCAACAGGGTGGTCGAGGACATGTTGCGCTCGTTCGTGGGTGCCAATCCAGATGACTGGGACCTCTACATGACGAACGTGGAGTTTGCTATCAACGACTCGCGCAGTGACGTCACAGGATTCACTCCCTTTGAGTTGTGCTACGGGGTGTCTCCAATGTCTCAGCTGGACCTGTTCCTGGAGGCTGCGACTCTCCCTGGCTCTGCGCGACGAAAAGGGGGGGTGGGTACCGCCCATGAGATGGCTGCGAAGTTTTCGTCGCAATTGCGGGACGCGCGTGGCCGCCTTGAGTTGGCTCAGCAACGCCAGCGGGAGCAGTTCGACCGGCGTCACGAGCAGCATAGGTACGCAGTGGGGGATCTGGTATGGATCGAGGCTCGTCACCTGACGGAGAAGGTGATAGACCGTGCGCTGTGCCGGAAGCTCGGCAAGCGTTGGCACGGACCTGTAATTGTCGTGGAGTGCTTCTGCAGCGATTTGCAGGCGGAGCTGGCAGAGGCGGACCGCGGGGCACCGGTGGCTTATCGGTTGGCTCTACCACCGCATTGGCGCATTCACGACGTGTTTGCACAGCACCGCCTGAAGCCATACGTTTCCGGCATGGATGAGTTTGCATCTCGAGCACAACTGCCTGTACCTGACCCGGTAATGGTAGATGGGCAAGCGGAAGCTCACGTGGACAAAATTTTGGCGTATCGTGTATGCATGGTCAAGGGTAAATCAGTGGAGGAATGGAAGGTACGTTGGACGGGCTACTCGGCAGCTCACGACCAGTGGCGCTCCAGAGACAAGATGGACAGAGGCGGGGAGAATCAGCAGCTCAAGGAGTTCGAGGCACGGCGGTTGGGCATGCAAGCGGACATGCTGAAGTCCGTTGAGCATGGCCGACGTCAACGTCAACAGCGACAGCCCGTTCACCTTGGTGTCACTTTATCCCAACTAATGGAACACCAATGTGACGTCCCGGAAGTGGATTCTCCACCGGAAGACTTCTGTCTGCCGTGGGAGCGGGTGGAAATCTTGGAGAATGGAGAGCTAGTGGTGATCACCGACCTTGAAGAGCGAAAGACCTGGCCAGTGAGAATCTTGGTGTTGTTCAGCGGAACCGGATCGGTGGAAAGAGAGTTTGCAAAGTGCTTTCCGTCTGCCTCGGTGGTTACGCTCGACAACGACCCACGATGGCAACCCGACCATCTCGCATCAATCGAGGACTAGGACCCCACTCAGTACCCACCGGGATTCTTTGATGTCATCTGGGCCAGCCCTCCATGTACCCAGTACAGTCAGGCGCGCACTACGGGAGGACCACATGGCACCCAGGGGGGGGTCGAAATGACCATCTAGGGGTTTGGGTTTTATTTGGAGAATTATCCAATGTATGCCAACAATACTAATAGCAATATTGCCTATTTCGATGTTGCCAAAAACGATGGTGACGTCCATTTTGGCTCATTCGAATGCATTTGTTGTGCAGCAAATGGAAAAGTGAGGGGGGTGTAGGACGTATGACTTAGGGTTTGAGCGTGTTGGCAACCTGCACTTGTCGGAAGTGTGAAAATTGGTGCTATGTGAGTGCTAACGTTATTACATATGTACATACAAAAGTTGTAGGTATGACAAATAGTCTTAGGAGTGTTGAAACCTCAAATTGGTTCACAAGATACGTTATTCGTGAAAACGCGCTAAGAATGAAAATGATAATAATAATACCAACAAGGTAACCTATCCAAGCCTAGTTCTACAACAAGAGTGCATATAATACAACTAGTTTCTATGCTTTTTGAGCTCTCAAACATACGGCAGCCTCACACAACTGGATGCCGATGATCCCAACCGTTTTCAGGCATACAGTGAACAGCAGCAACCCATGCAACGGATGCTCGGACCTTTCCTATGCACTTGATAGTGCCTCCCTCAAACACAAAGGGAACGCCACACAAAATACACAGGCTATGTGCGTGACTATCTATCTATTTAATAAGTGCTTCAACGGGGCATCTCGGTGCTGTTGGCTGTGGAATCGACGGCGCGTACGGTCGCCGTCGGTTCTGGCTACCCCCCCACCCCCCAGGAACTGTTGGGAATTAAACCCAAGCTGAGCGGGGTGAGCCCCAATACTCAGACTACAGTCCCGAAAAATATCACTCTGTTTTGGCACACCGTTCCAAGCGCATCGTTCCCTCACTACGTGTTGAATCGCAGTCAGGGTTGTATCTTGTTTCCCTATCAAAAGTGCAGCAAACGGGATGGTGTGTTCCCTTCTATTATGTAATACTAGACGGTCGCAAATCCTTCCGCAAAAGGGGAATAGTTTCCTCTTCAGCAGCGGCACTTGTATCCCCACCCCCCCCTCCCGGGACTGTTGGGAATTAAACCCAAGCTGAGTGGCGTTCGCCCAATACTCAGACTGCAGCCCCAAAAATACCACTCACCCCAGCAGGAGTATGGTGCCAAGATATGCACTCGCAAGTAGGCCTGTGCCTTAGGCAAACTAAACTAAGGTAAAGAGATGAGGCTTGCAGGCTGCACTGAGCCTGCTGCAGTCTCATTACTATTTTCTCGGCGCTGCCGCGCTCAACAATTCTGACCTCCGCAAAACGAATAATGACAGTTTTCGTTAACTGAAAAAAAAAAGGCTGATCTTCAGTTCGAAACAGTCCGCGAAAAAATATACCTTTGGTATACCTTTTCGGGAGTTTTTTTAAACTCTGCAAGCGGATCTGCACACAACAAAGCACGCCAGAGTTAGAGGGGGGAGCAGGGGCGATTAGACCCGAGGACGCACAAGTCCCGCCAGAGAATTACTCTCTGGACACGCTGCTCCCTTTAAGTAAAAAGATAAAAACCTTCCTGTGAGGCAAAAAAAGGGTGTGACCAAGTGTGAGCACATGCGATGCAGCACAGAGTGCACCGCAGCAGTTCCAGCCTGCGGGCGGAATTTTAGGACTTAAGCGGTGGCCCTCGTGTCAGCAGCGAACGCGTCAAACTCCTATTAACTCAAGCCCGAACTTAACATTCGTTAACACCAAAAGTTTTTAAAAAGGGGTAACCTACAATCTCAGCAAAACATTTCACCACTCTATGTTTCCAATTCTTAGATTTCTCCTAGTTTCACACAGCTGGGCAGTACGCAAATAGCTCATACCTGCGCGTTAGTCCACCTTATACGCGTTCTTACAGGGTGCTGCTAGGTCGTGAGCGAACGTCCAGACCAGAAAATGTTTTTTGAAACACTTAAAAACAAATATTTGGATGCCCGCCGCCTCCACTTGCCACGTCGGACCGCTCCGCGTGCGGAGACCGCCGCACTGTCCGGTTCAATTTTTCGCGCGAACAAACAATCGTTTTTGGCATGAAGAACCGATTCCTAGATGGTCATTTACCGACTGTCATGGGTGCCATGTGACCTCCTGATCTGGAAGGAGCAGACAAGAGTGTGAAATGCACCCTAAATGCTATTGAGTACTTGAAGCCCAAGCACTGGTTTCTTGAAAATCCTGAAGGAAGATACCCGAATGCACTGCGGTTGCGGTCAGTGGTTCGTGAACTGCCACAACCTCTTTTTTGCACCTACTGTAAGTATGGGGAGCGATATCGTAAACCAACGTGTATCTGGACTAGCTCACCTCCACCAACGCCATTGCTGGAGTGCACCTCGCGGACACCTTGCGCATGCAAATGGGCCACCGGAGGGCACCCTGAAACTGCTCAGCTTGGACCATCGTCTTCACAACAACCAGGAGCGCGAGATGCTCACGCCGTGTACCCAGTACCGGCTCCGCTGTTGCGTCATCTCTTCCACCATCTTCAGTTCGGGGAGTTTGATACCTGACGACACCGGGAGCGGCATCGGGAGATAGGCCGCTCTTGAGGGGGGAGGAGTTGTACCGGGAGGCACGGACAGCCCATGGTTATGCCCCAAGGCGTATGCCCCAGGGGCATGCCCCGAGGCGTATGCCCCATGGGTATG
The DNA here is from genome assembly GCA_001247695.2 of Cymbomonas tetramitiformis. NCBI lineage: Eukaryota > Viridiplantae > Chlorophyta > Pyramimonadophyceae > Pyramimonadales > Pyramimonadaceae > Cymbomonas > Cymbomonas tetramitiformis. The sequence goes on along the minus strand of LGRX02024139.1, from coordinate 64 downwards.
CCCCGAGGCGTATGCCCCATGGGTATGCCCCAAGGCGTGTGCCCTGTAAGTATGCCCTGGGCGT
>LGRX02024131.1:14984-53129 GCA_001247695.2 Cymbomonas tetramitiformis | reverse complement strand
CTATATGGTCCTTCAAAAGATCCTGGCCGTGCATGCCTCCTTATCTGGTCCTTCACAAGATCCTGGCCGTGCATGTTTCCTAGCACATGGAGGGTTATGCATGCACCACCCGGTGGGCATGCCAATGGAAAGGGGGGCGGGGGGCATGCATACCCACACGCTGTTCTGCGCTTTCATCTCCTTCTCGATCTGACGATGCCTGCGCGAGGCCAAGGGGTCGCGGAGGTGATTCGCAGCATGCGTGCCATGCACGCTTCGGAGGTTGGCACTGCCGGCGCACTCAGTACTGCCAAGCGGTAATCTCGGCTGCTTCTAGAACCCCTGGCCATGCTTCCATCTTAATATCGGCGGCTTCTAGAACCCCTGGCCATGCTTCCATCTTTATATCGGCGGCTTCTAGAACCCCTGGCCATGCTTCCATCTTTATATCGGCGGCTTCTAGAACCCCTGGCCATGCTTCCATCGATTTTGGCACAAGTAATGCACTCAGAACAAATAATGCACAGCGAACGCTCTCATAGAAGTTTTGCATCACAAAGTCGCCCGTCGCGTGCTCCATCTCGAGCGCGGTGCCGCACTCCTATGCCTTCTCTCAATCCCACAGGGCCACCGCAGCTCAATTGGGTCCTGGCTCGATCTACGGCCCTGATTGCTCTACTGTGCAGGCTTCCCTCCCCAAGAGCACCTCGAATCAACGGTGTACAAGCAAGTGCAGAAGTCTCCGTCGACGTCCGTGAGTCATGAGGACACGTGCGACAAGCTCAGATGATCAGTGACGGCTGACAGCTGCCGTCTGTGCTCGCCTGCGGAAGTGGGGGCCGGCTGTGGGGCGCAACCGCACCTGTTCTGGCGCACGGCCGCCACCTTCTGCTGCAAGGTGGCACATCGGATCCGCGCATCCTCTGCACGGCACCGCACACGGCAAATCCTCGCCGTCGACTAAACACTCGGTGTGCACGTGCGCGCGGTGCAGATCGTCAAGGCTGAAAGCGCTAAGGCGAGAGGTTCAGATATCCCGGCAGAGACGGTGCCGACTGCTCGTCGCCCGCACGAGCTCGATGGTATTAAACACTCGGTGGTTGACGCAGTGGCAGGAAGCACTGGCTGGTCGGAGGGCGGCACTGGCTGGTCGGAGGGCGGCACTGGCTGGTCGGAGGCGGCACTGCTGGTCGGGCGCTGGCTGGTCGGAGGCGGCGCTGGCTGAAGGCGCGCTGGCGGAGGGCGGCACTGGCAGTGGGAGGGCGGCGCTGACTGGTCGGCGCTGGCTGGTCGGAGGGCGGCACTGGCTGGTCGGAGGGCGGCACTGGCTGGTCGGAGGGCAGTACCAAGTTTTTGCATCGCCAACAACTGTAGCAGCTCGGCCTCCACCCGCGCCTGGCGCCCGACGATCCTCCCAGGTCAACCCCCGGGGCACTCCGCTGTAGCAGACGCGTGGAGCGCAGTGCATCAGAGGCGCTGAGCGCAGCTCACGGGGGATCTCCTTTTTACAAAGTAAGATAAGGTGGGCAAGGGCTTGTCCAGTGCGAGCTGAGCCAACCACTGAAGGGCAATGCGCACAGCGCTGATCTGGTGGCCGTGGTCAAAGGGCGCAGCAGAGGGCCGCACATATGCCGCACGCTCGGCTGCATCAGTGCGCGCGGCGGTGTCCCGAAGAAGAACCAGCCTCCGCCGCAGCTCGCGGTCGCCGATGACACCGTCATCGCCTCGCGCAGGCCGCTTCCGCAAGCCTGTCAGCCCAGCGCCCGGCGACCCCTCGAGTGCGCTGACCGTCCAGCGCGCACAGGCAGAGAAGTGACAGCAGAGCTCAGCGAATTGGCAGAGGTGCCCTCGGCACGGCCTCTCGAGGGACCCGCTCCGCAGACGGCATCGACGAAGGTGTGTCCACCTGATTGCATGCCGTAAGCGGCCACCAGCGCCTGCAGCCGCTGTTCCAGGAGGAGCAAGTGCCGCCCCGCCGCCGCCTCGGTGCCGCATAACCACAGCGAGTGCTCCTCCAGAGCCGCCCCTGGACCCCATCCCTCCGCTTCGCCCGCACGGCCGCTCTCGAGAAGCTCCACCTCCTGCAGGAGCGCCTCCAGTGCCTCCTCCACCGCCACGTCCGCGTCGTCCATAGGCGCAGTTGACCCCGTCCCCGGAATGACCTCTGAAGCCTCTGCCCATGGCTGCTCCGCCTCCTGCTCGCTGAGCAGCACGGTGTCGTCCACAAGCAGCTGCAGAACGTCGCCAACCTGCCACGTGGAGCATTGGTGCTCAACGGAGTGCCTCCCTTTAAGGTTGTGCGGAAGAAGGCAACTATCCGTTGGCCGCATACCCACCCTGCCCACGTGGCACTTCAGACATCTCCCAGCACGGCATTGCTTGCCGGCGCCCTCCTCCCCTGAGAGAAGTCCATTTCCACACGGGGGCGCGGTTGTGCAGCCAAGGGGTGCCCATTGGGGCCCCACCGCGTCTGCCCGCGCCTCCTCGAGTGCCCGCTCAGCCTCCTTCTTCTCGAAGCCGTGGTCACCATCTCGGTGCTCCGAGTCCGCGGAACAGAGCTCGTCCCCGGAGTCCCTGTCGCTGCCCCCAGTGTGGCCGCTGCTGCTCAGGACCCCCCCATCTCGTTCAGGTTCCACCTGCTCGAGGACTGCCACGTGGCCTCCTCCCACGTCGCCATCTGGCGGCACCTGCGCAAGGGGCCCGACCGCAAGGCGCTGCTCGCGGCATCCCTCGGGCTCGGAGCCTACGCCGCCTATCGCCGGCTTGGGCGGAACAGCTTGTACCAGCGTGGCAAGCTGAAGGAGCGCCTGTCGTATCTCTCGGTAAGGCGCGGACCCTGTCGCTTCCCCTGCAAACCAAACCACGTGCCGGTTCCCAGGTGCATTCATACAGAGTGCCGGGAGGATGCGTGTCCCCGCCGGTTGGACGCAAGGGAGCTCGGGCCTGAAACAAAAGTGAAGGAAGTGGCACAAGAGCAGTGTCTGGGGCAGGGAAGGCCTCCGGGCAGGAGAGAGACCCTATGCACACGCTCCCCCATTAGCCTTCCGCATGCAATGGCCAGCCGCGCAGGCCAATCACAGCTGCTAGCAGCGTGGCGTATGCATCTGGAAGGCGTGCACCCCTTGCGCCGCCGCTGCGCGACGTGTGCCCCAATGCATGCACCGTCAACGGAGGGTGCACGGCAGCTTCCGTAAGAGGCACCTGCAGTGACAGCAAGTGCCAAATCGTGTGCCGCCAGCGAGGACTCCACGAGGTCATACGATGCGTCTGCCTGGCTCATCTCCGCGTCACAGACGCTAAAGGCTGTCTCTGCTACCCGCTCTCCTCACACGCCACGCGCTTCACGTGAACTTTGGAGGCAAGTGTCCGAATATCCTACATGAGGCACCTTCGGTGTGTTCGCCTGCATGCGGGCGAATTCAAGGCAGCGATACCCGATGCAGGCGAGGAGAGGTCCATGCCGGTAGCGGTCATACACACGCGCGCACCTGGTGACCAAGTCTGCCTCATCTTGCTGCAACGCCATGTAGGGATCCATTAAGGGTGCAGACATGCCTGGCACATCACTGCGCGTCTCGCGCGCCATGCAAGTGTGTCACAAAGCCGACAGACTGTAAATGTTGGAGGGCCATGTGATGCTGCCAGAGGACACCTGGGGGAGCCATCAGTGCGAGAGCACACGCGCACCGCTCGATCACTTTGACGGCGATCAGCCTGTCACCCATGCTCCTCTCTTACCTTCAGAGGCCAGCAGCGAGCGGTCGAGTTGAGGGGATCGTCATCCAAGACAGGAAAGGGCGATCGACATCGATGGCGCGGGAGGAACTATGCCATCAAAGGCGGTTGGGGGGAAATCGGCATCGATGGCGAAGGAGGAACTATGGCATCAAAGGCCGCGGGGGGAAAGATCGACATCGATGGCGCGGGAGGAATTATGGCATCAAAGGCGGGGGAAAAGATCGGCATCGATGGGGGCGGGAGGAACTTCATGGCATCAAGGCCGCGGGAAAGATCGGCATCGATGGCGCGGGAGAAACTATGCCATCAAAGGCCGGGGGTAAAGATCGGCATCGATGGGGAGGGAGAACTATGGCATCAAGGCCGCGGGGGAAGATCGGCATCACAGGCGCGAAGGAACTATGGCATCCAGGCGGGCGGGAAAGATCGGCATCGATGGCGCGGGAGAAACTATGCCATCAAGGCCGGGAGTAAAGATCGGCATCGATGGGGCGGGAGGAACTATGGCATTAAAGGCCGGGAGAGGGAAAGATCGGCATCACAGGCGCGAGAAGGAACTATGGCATCAAAGGCCGGGGGAAAGATCGGCATCGATGGCGCGGGAGGAACTATGGCATCAAGGCGGGGGAAGATCGGCATCGATGGCGCAGGAACTATGGCATCAAAGCGGAAAGATGGCATCGATGGGGGGCGGGAGGAACTATGGCATCAAAGGCGGGGGTAAAGATTGGCATCACAGGCGCGAGAAGGAACTATGGCATCAAAAGGCCGGGGGAAAGATCGGCATCGATGGCGCGGGAGGAACTATGGCATCAAGGCGGAAAGATGCATCGATGGCGCAGGAGGAACTATGGCATCAAAGGTGGGGGGAAAAGATCGGCATCGATGTTGGAGGAACTATGGCATCAAAGGCGGGGGAAGGGTGGGCATCGATGGCGCGGGAGGAACTATGGCATCAAAGGCGGGGGTGGGGAGATCGGCATCGATGGCGCGAGAAGGAATATGGGATAAAAGTCGGGGGAGGAAATATGGCATCCTGAGGGAGTGCCGTATCAAAATCGAAAGGACACAGGACATGGCCAACGCTTGGGAAGTGAGTTTGGCAAGGAAGACGAGAAAGGGAGGGCAACATGGAAGGCGCTGGAAGGAAGTACGGTATCCAAGCTGGGAAAGGGATATCGGCGTCAATGGCGTGAGAGGAGGTACAGCATCCAAGCCGGAGCAGGCAGTACGGCGTCCAAGCTAGGGGTCGGAGGACATCGTCCAAGCTTCAGGAGGGAGTGCAGCGGCAATTGCGTGGGAGGGGGTGCAGCATCCAGGCCAAGCAGGAAGGAGTACAAAATCCGGGCCGAGGGAGGGAGATCGGCGTTGGAGACTGGGAAGGGAGGGCGGCATCCAAGTTGGGAGGACTGCGTTAGGTCAGCCGGGCGTGGGATTTCGAAGGATAGCCGGCAGTGGGAGAGAGGGTGTCCAAGCAAGAAGAGGGCAGCATGGTAGCCCGGAGGGTGGGGTCTCCAAGCTGGGGTAGGATATCGCGCAAGCAAGATCACAGTTAGCAAGAGTATCATGCCTGCAGTCCTCGAAATCCGCAGAAGCTTCATTGGCTTCCAGCACCCCGAACACCTGCATAGCAAGTCAGAGTCACCGGCGAATCCTGTGCTTTCATCTCTTTTCTGGAAAACGTGGGGACGCTGAGCGGAATCAGCGCACCAGCTCGAGGGCAACAAACGCAAGCCGCACGAGAATCGTGAAACCCCCAACGTCCCTCCAAGCCATCGGAAAGTCGTCATATTGTAGGCTAAGTCGGACCACCTCCTGCACACCCCGTCAGCGTCCTCACTCCCCCATCCCCGCCACGCCGTTGAATACTTTGAACGGGGCTTGGTTGCTTTGCCCGATGCACGAGCACTATCTTGAATCCTGCGGACTACACTTGCTTATATCAAGCACTGAGTTTGCAACGCGCTTCTACTTGATTCCGGTCCTTAGATTTTCAAAGCCTGGATAGGTTTGCGTATCAGTTACAGATGATAAGATACAGATGACAGACAGATGGTCAGTGCGTTGACTGCACGGACAATGCACGTGCATTTTATCCTCACTAAGCGGCGTGGCCAGCGGGAGGTCGTTGGAAAGTATCTCACCGCTACTGCAGGGAGAGCGCTGTCCCACCAGTCAGCATCTATCCATGTGCTCCGTAGGACTTCCGGCAGTTCGATTGCTCCGTGCATCCAGCGTACTGAAAGAACCTTACAGTTAGCGACAAAGGATTAGAGCAAGCCCTCTCGCACCCTTTTCAAGCTGCACATTCTAGCATAATACAAACCCTGCCACAGGCTCTGCAGACAGATAGCTTCACCTGGGCATGAAGGGCACCTTCAGCCAGAACGCTTCAGGCTAGTCGCTAAGGGAAGCTTCACGCTAAGCGCACAGGGCAGCGGCACGTTGGGTGCTCGAGGCAGGAACAGGAAGGGGCGTGGAAAGGACGAGAGGGCGAAACGATACCCCATGCATCCTTTCCATGATCTTTCCCCGGTGGAGATAGCCTTTCCAAAATTATCTGCGTTCGAACAACATACAAGCTCGACTACAAGATATTGTTATCATGAAATGGCTTTCAACAATACAGACAATGCATCTGCAACAGAGCTCTGCGAATTCACCAAAGCCTTTGGAAGCTCAGTGCAATAAAGGTGCCTAAGCAGGTGCTTACAGAAACATTAAACGAGCTTAGAGTAGTTCAGGGGCGCGCGTCACCTGCAGCTTTCTCCCAGCGCTGACGTCGTTCACTGCACCCTGCAGCAGCTCGCATTGGCACTTTGACCGCTCAGTTCACGATCACAGCATAGCACGTATAATGTGACCTTCCAAAACGTTGAGCAGCACAGAGTGATAGACTCCCTGGATGATAGTTTGTTTCCGGATGGCCGTGAGATAGTTTTCGCTCTAAAGCCCGTATGGATTCTTGCACATTTATGTTGGCGAAGCAGCAAGTGTAGGATACCAGACGTTCGTATGCTAAACTCAAGAGGGCGAAGGATACTCGAAGTAATATAAAGCGTTGAGCAGGACGACAAGTTGTACCTGTAATGGTGGGCTGCGCCGCTGATATGTGCCGGACCAGAATGACATATCATCCAACTTTCATTTGCTTAGAGTATGCTGCAATGCTGTGAGGTATTGAATAGCCTCTTCTATGGAGTTGGCTCACCAACCTTCAAACTGAAACCAACGACTGCGTCAAGATAGACTAGTGACGACATAAGGCCACAAATAATCCAGTGCAAGTGAAGGTGATATCCTACCAGTGCACAAGCTAAGGAGAGGTCACAGAGCACTTTTGTGTCGAGTTACGAACTCGACACTTGAACGAACTTGATGTCTGGCTCGCTGTTCAGCTGTTCAGCTCATTAGCTGTAAACACGACCCGTCGCGTGAGTTGGAAATGATCGACAGTTCGAGTTTCGAGTTCGCTGTTTCCGTTTGGTCCATGGAAATGTCAGCAAAAAAATATGTCGTATTTTTTCATTTCCCTTGAAACGATATTGTTTTCATTTTCTTCACATCAAACAATGACATGACGTGACAGCGTCAGACAGGGTCTTAAAGTTGTAATGAAACCTCACATTTGCACTCAGATGCTGCATCGGTCGGTAGATGGAATCCCCCGCCCGTCGCGTGACATCTGAGCCGCTCACGAGACCCGCCTTGCATGTGGTGAAGAGCACTTCCGCCAGTGTAACTCTATGACGGTTACTGTAGCCCCCACACGGGTGTGGGCAGGTCGGTACCACCGAGTTCACTGCTTGTGGCGGGCTCTCGCGCGACGTCGATGGCAAGGGGCAGGTGCCCACTTGCGAAGGACATAAGGTGGGAGGTGTGGAGTGAATTTGGGAGCAAGGGCTTGCCCTGTGCCGCCCTAATTTTAGTGCAAAATGGTGTTATATAAGGTAGTCGAAAGTGGCCCTGTAGGGGGGGACTGGGGCTGATTGGTTGAGGTGACTAATCTGGCCGCATAGGCCGAATCACTTCGATTCAAGCGGCGTGTAAAGCATCCCAAGATGCTAGAGGGCTGCCGAAATAAAGTATTTGGGGTGGTTGTTGGGGGGGGGCAAGGTGAGAGCTTAAATTCGAGGGCACATCTGAGGGCCTCGGTGTCACGCGTGAATGGTACCAAGGCTGCCAAAACGACCCGAACGTCATAGAGATATCAGCTCCGGATTGAAAGTGGGAATCCTGGCGGCATGTGCATCACAAATGATGTAAAACATGTCCCAAAGGTTCACTCGACCCCTGGGGGGGCTTGGAACCCCGTGGATCCGCCATATTTGGGGGAGGGGCTGGGGAACGATATCTCTATGACGGTTAGCCCCCACACGGGTGTGGGCAGGTCGGTACCACCGAGTTCACTGCTTGTGGCGGGCTCTAGCGCGACGTAGATGGCAAGGGGCAGGTGCCCACTTGCGAAGGACATAAGGTGGGAGGTGTGGAGTGAATTTGGGAGCAAGGGCTTGCCCTGTGCCGCCCTAATTTTAGTGCAAAATGGTGTTATATAAGGTTGTCGAAAGTGGCCCCGTATGGGGGGGGCTGGGGCTGATTGGTTGAGGTGACTAATCTGGCCGCATAGGCCGAATCACTTCGATTCAAGCGGCGTGTAAAGCATCCCAAGATGCTAGAGGGTTGCCGAAATAAAGTATTTGGGGTGGTTGTTGGGGGGGGGGCAAGGTGAGAGCTTAAATTCGAGGGCACATCTGAGGGCCTCGGTGTCACGCGTGAATGGTACCAAGGCTGCCAAAAACCCGAACGTCATAGAGATATCGGCTCCGGATTGAAAGTGGGAACCATAGCGGCATGTGCATCACAAATGATGTAAAACATGTCCCAAAGGTTCACTCGACCCCTGGGGGGGCTTGGAACCCCGTGGATCCGCCATATTTGGGGGAGGGGCTGGGGAACGATATCTCTATGACGGTTAGCCCCCACACGGGTGTGGGCACGGGTCGGTACCACCGAGTTCACTGCTTGTGGCGGGCTCTCGCGCGACGTAGATGGCAAGGGGCAGGTGCCCACTTGCGAAGGACACGATAAGTGTGCCAGGGGCACGACGACAGATGCTCGGAGATATGTTTTTGATTGAACGTGCAAAGGTACACAATTCGGATTTTTATAATATGCTGGATCAGGGCCAGATTGAGGTACAAACGATAATTCGGTTCCGAGTTCTGAAGGCTAAACACTTCTCAAGTGCTCTACTTATTCACTCGTCACTCAGGTTGCAGGGTCAACCACTCGAGAGCCGATGTCACACTTCGGCTCAACGTTCAGTTCCCGATCCGATCTCATTTCTAATTCCGATTCGTCATTCTCGATTCAGATGTTATGCCGACAGGCTGACACGATGACTGCCCCACAGTACTGTCATACTACTGTACTGTCATACTGTCATACTGTCATAGCGTCATACTGTCATACTGTCATAACCTTAATATCTGATATTCGATTTCATTGTCTTTTCAACCCCGATGCGAATCTGACCATTCTTCGAGGGTCTGACTGAGTCTCACGATGACACCCCCCCACAGTACTGTCATACTACTATAGTGTCATACTGTCATACTGTCATAGTGTCATAGTGTCATACTGTCATACCCCGGACATCTGGTATTCATTCTCATCGTGATTTCAAGCCCAATTTCACTGTCATCGTGCCAATCCCAGATTACCCCCGATGACACACATACGGACGCATAGGCATATCGGCTCACGCTGTGCCTCCGGGCACAACTCTCCCCCCCTTAGGAGTGGTCTACCTCCTGGGATCACTCCGCTAAGGTACCCATCTAAGTTCCAGTTCTTAGGTTTTCTGGTTCCTTGTTGTTTCCAGTTCTTAGGTTCTCTGGTCCCTCTTCGAGCATAGTTTGCCTGCCGCTACCAGGGCACCACTTTCAAGAAGAAGGGTGCCACTTGGAATCTAAAGCGGGTCTTCAGTGTCGCGGAGGCGTAAATGTCGGAAAAGTTGTCGTAGCAGAAGTGCTGGCACGGGATATACACTCGCAGATCGACCTGCTCCAGTCTGCTGCGGGTGAGGTCCAAGCTGAGCAGTCTCTGGATGAGCACCGGTTGCCCATCTGCACGCACACGGTGTTGAAGTAGTACAGCGTAGCAGGGGCGAGGGTGGTGCTGAGTTCGTCCATATGCAGGTGGGTTTCATGTACTGCGTACCGTACATGCAATAGGTACACACCAGCGGTGGGGGAAGCTGGCGCATCATAGGGCGAAGCCGTAGCGCGTTAGGGAAGCGACCTCTGGGGTTTTCCATGAACCAATGTTTTGGCTCCAGGTAGTCGATGATCTGCAATGCTCGTCGTACGATTTTGTCAGCCTGGGGAAGGTCAGGGGGTCCACCAGTGGTGCGCGCTTGACTGTACTGCCTGCAGGGGGGACTTTCCCAAATGACATCGAAGAATCCAGGCGGGTATTGTTTGTAGTCCCATTGCAGGATGTCACACACATGAGTGGGTTGCCAGATATGCCCAGAGTCGAGGGTCACTACTGAAGCGGAGGGGAAGCAATTTAGGAATTCCCTCTCAACTGAGCCAGTACCGCTGAAAAGTACGAGAATCCTGGGCGTGCGGGTTGCTTTTGCCTGTATCGCCAGCAGCTCTGTCACCAGTGCCAACGACCCATCTTCCACGCGCTCTGGCGTTCCCACGGCAGGGGGGTATCATCTTCCATCTGTTCGAGCTGGTCCAGTTCATCGCAGGGATTAGTGATGAGGTGGGCCAGTGTCATTCCGGCTTGAGCGGAGTGACGGCCACGCTGCTCGCGTCGCCGAGTGGCTTCGTCGCGAACTTGCGCTTCCATGTGCAGTCTCGCTTGCTCGAATTCACGAAGTTGTTGAAGTGGACTTCCGCGTTCAAGTTTGTCACGCGTCCTCCATTGGTCGTGAGCTTTGGAGTAGCCAGTCCAGCGAACCTTCCACTCTTCCACCTCCTTTCCTCGAACAGACCGCACTCGACGTGCAAGGATGCGCTCAACGTGTGCTTCCTTCTGACCGTCCACTACCACCTCTTCAGGTACTGCTAGGTGATCGCGTGCGGCAAAAGCATCTTGACCGCTGGTGTACGGTTTGAGGCGATGTTGAGCGAACACGTCGTGAATCCGCCAGTGAGGAGGGAGACGTAGGCGGTAGGCTACTGGAGCTCCTCTGTCGGCCTCTGGCATGGTCATCTGTACATCGCTGAAGAAGCGTTCGGTCACAGGAACTGGTCCATGCCAGCGCTTGGTCAGTTTCCTACAGATGGAGCGATCCATCACCTTCTCCGTAAGGTGTTTCGCCTCTATCCAGACCAGATCTCCAACAGCATACTCCCGCTGCCCGTGCCTGCGATCAAACTGTTCGCGCTGTCGCTGTTGAGCCAGCTCTAACCGCTGTCTGGCGTCCCGCAGCTGCGACGAAAATTTCACAGCCACTTCGTGTGCGGTGCCTACTCCCCCAGTTCGTCGTCCAGCGGTGGATTGAGCGGCCTCCAGGAAAAGGTCCAACTGCGACAACGGCGAGAACCCGAACACCAGTTCAAATGGCGTGAAGCCGGTAGATTCACTCCTGGAGTCATTGATCGCGAACTCCACGTTAGTGGTGAACAGATCCCAGTCCTCCACATTGGCGTCTACAAAGGACCTGAGCATGTCCTCAATAACCCTGTTGCTGTGTTCCGCCTGGCCGTCAGACCGAGGGTTGTACGGCGTGGTACGAGCCACTTTCACACCCATCAGTCTCATGAGTTCCTGCCAGAAAGCATCTTGAAATCGTGGGTCACGATCAGAGACAATCTTCATAGGCGCGCCATGTAAGCGCCACACCGAGTCAAAGTAGATTCTGGCCACCACAGCTGCGGAGCTGTCGCCGAAGTTCATCGGCACAACGTGGACCATCTTCGTCAGCTTGCAGGTGAAGGCCACGAAAGCGTCATTGCCTCTCTCTGATACCGGCAGGCCGGTGACGAAGTCCACCGCGACATCCTGCCATGGCCTGTTCGGGATGCTGTGAGGGTTTAGCAACCCATCCGGGTAAGTTCCCCGCGGCCTCACTGATTGGCACACTGCGCAGGATGCAACCCAGGTGCCCACATCTTCCGCGGCACCACGCCAATAGAAGCGTCGCAGCACCCTCTCCAGAGTCTTGTCTCGCCCAGTGTGACCCGAGGACAATGACTCATGAGCATGGCGAATCACTACTTCTCGAAGTGGAGAGTCCTCCCCCAGCACCAACTGATATCTCCCTGCTGCGGTCCTCCAAACCACTTCACCCACTAGCCTGAAGTCCTGTAGGCATTGGTGTGGTGCCGCCTTCACTTTCTCTCTTAGTGAACGAAGTGTTCCCTCTCGGGTGTACTCCGCTTTCAACGCGCGCAGGAACTTTGAGTCCGACTGCTGGGAGGCTGCGTCTCTGAAGTCTGCCGCCTCACCTGTCCTTATCACAGCGGGGGCTGTTCGCGGATGCCTCACGCGTGCTGGTTGTGGTTTGGCGGGAGGGGCATGTACTATCAGAACAGGCCAGCGAAGGTCGAAGGCCCTCCCATCTGGGTTCTCGAAGAACTGATTGGGCTCGCCCTTGTCATCGTGAGTAGGGATGACCTCCACAATCTGCATATTGGCCTTCCTGAAAAGTTTGCGCCACGCGGGGAGCTTGGACTGGTGATCTGGTAGAACGAAGACTGCTGAGGTGTTCTCTGGGTCTGCCTTCCATTCTGCGATATACTTGTTCAAGATCGCCTCCACAGTAATGCACTTGGAGTTGTATGGAGGGTTACACCAAACCCGAAGGCCCCTCCATTTCTCTGAAAGGCAGTCTGTCCAGAATCTATCCGCCTGTCTGTTGCGGCCGCCAAAGTCACAACAGGCGTCCACATCGAAGGGTCCAAATTTCTCGGCGTACTTCGAGGAGTACTCTGCTCGGACACGCCAATTCTGTGAGTCCTCTGGGGGAGCCTGCCGTTTTTGTGGGTGAAGGACCGGGGATGGAGTTGACTGTTGGGGCGCCTGCGGGGTTGGTGAGCTCGCTGGCACCTTCTCGGTGGGCGCCTCCGATGCGTCAGCTCGTGACGTAGGCGTTCGCGTCTTCGGTGACGCCAACTGCGGAGGCGCTGGGGTCGTAGAGGCCTTCCCAGCGCGTGACATACTCCTCGTTATCCTTATCTGGGGTGGAGCTCTATCAGGGGGTTTGTGTGGAGCTTCTACCGGCTTCGCGCTATCAGCTGCAGGCCAGTCAGGCATGTCGAAGTCGAGGTGATCCTCCTTCATTCCCTTATAGAGCTTCGGGTTAACGAGAGCGATGGTCTCCCCCATGTCCATGGCCTGTTCCGCCACGGAGAGGGTCTCCACTGCTGAGAGCCAACAGTCAACAGTCTGGGCCCAGTGGGGATGAGCTGCGGGTGGTGAGCTGGAGAAGCATTCAGACTCCAGCGTTGCCAGGGGGTCTTTCGGCAGATCTGAGGTGGGGTCAATCACCCCTGCCTCCTTCAACCCCTCACGCACGCCCTTGTCTTTGAAGTCGGGTCTTCTGGACAGGGCGTCCGGTACCAGCAGCAGCGCTCCTTTGATGTACTCCATTCTCGGGACTCCCACCTCCACCAGATCCATGTACCAGCGTGCCTGTCTGCGGCTAAGCTCTCTGCCAGGTTCCATTAGCCATTCAAGGGGGCGATGATCACCCTGGATGCGGAAGTTGGTGAAGATGAGGTAATGCCGCCAGGTGACGGTGGTACAGTGGTGTAGAGCGCCTAGCTCACGCTCGCCGGTGTGATAATTCTGCTCGGCGGCTGAGAACTGGCGGCTCTCGTATGCTATCACGCGCAGCCCAAGACCATCTCCATTGTCTTGCATCAGTACTCCCCCAAGAGCGATGCCGCTAGCATCCGTCTGCACCACGAAAGGTGCTGTGCCGTCTGCGGCACCCTTAATGTTGGGCAAGGCGAGCACTGGCGCTGAGGTGAGGGCCTTCTTCAGCTCCTCGAAGGCCCACTGCTGCATGGGACCCCACTCCCAGGGTACGTCCGACTTGGTCAACCGGGTGAGGGGCTGAGCGATCTCGGAGAAGCAGTGGATGAACCTGCGGTAATACCCCGCCAGGCCCAAGAACTGCCTGACGTGGGTAACCGTTTCCAGCTCGGGCCAGTCCCTCACTGCAGCCACCTTGTCGTGTTGGGGTCTGCAGCCATCCGCGGAGATACAGTGGCCAAGGAACCGCAAGGATTTCTTCAACAGTTGGCACTTGGACCTCTTGAGGAAGACGCCCTTCTCCCTGCATGTCAGGAGCAGTTGCTTTGACGTGTTCGTAGTGCTCTGCAGCGGTGTTGCTGAAGACGACCACATCATCGATGAAGATCCGGACAAACGGGAGATGGCCCAAGGCCCGCTGCATCCGTCGCTGGTACTGAGACGGTGAATTCTGCAGCCCCTGCGGCATGACCAACCACTCATATGACCCCATCTGGGTGGTGAAGGCGGTCTTCTCGACATCGCCTGGTGCCATCGGTACTTGCCAGAAGCCATCCACCGCGTCGAACGAAGAGAAGAACTTCGCACCCTGCATCTCGTCGAACATCATCTGGATGTCTGGGAGAGGATACTTGTCCTTAACTGTCTGGCGGTTGAGGAGCCGGTAATCGATCACCAGTCGCAGCTCCTTGGGGTTCCCCGGTTTGGGGACCATCAGACAGGGAGCTGCATAAGGGCTGGAAGAGGGTCGGATGTAGCCCTTGGACATCAGAGTCTCCACGCGTTCTCGAAGTTGGCGGAGTTCCTCTGCAGACTTCTTGTAGATGCGCTGGCAGGGCGGCCCCTTCTTGCTCAGCTCAGGGTCCAGGTTAATGTTGGCTTCATCTTGGGGGTCATGTCTGAGTCCATCGATGTTCGGTAGGGCAGTCGTCATCTCCTTTTTGTACTCCTCACCCCAGAAGTCCTGAAACTTGAGGGTCCACTCAGGGCTCACTTCTGCATCTTCAGTATCCGCAGCGGGTTCGGCGTTCTCAGAGTCGATAGCCGTGGCTGCAAAGGCAGAAGCAGTATCATCGGGGGACTTCTCGGCCACCATGAGCCAGGCGGGTTGTATCTCCGGGTCGTCATTACCGCGTAGCTTCTGCGTCTCCGCGTACACCAGGTACTTCTTCAGCTGGGCAGGGGTTAGGAATACCTCGTCCACCAATCCCGCGCAGGCCGTGCCCTTCGGAGACCTGTCCCCAGATGCTTTCCCAGGAGAACAGCCTGTGATGGTGACGCGATCCCCAATCTTACCACAGCGGGACTTCCTGAGGAAGGAGACGGAGCCATTCCCTTCATAGCCCAGAGTGACAGGAGAGTGACTGCGCAGCCACCTTCCGCCGAGGATAACATCTACCTGTATGCCCAGTGGTAGGATCCGGAGGGCAAGGGCGTTCTCCGTATAGGTGCCCGTGGTGGTGTGCGTGTTAAACTTGGCGTACGCGGTGGCGCCAGTGATCTTCACAGATCCATCCGCCAGGGTGACTCGCATCTCGGAGCCGGCTCGTGTCGTGAGGCCACATCGCTTAGCGCTCTGCTCCGAGATGAAGTTGTCAGAGGCCCCCGAGTCGATCAGCACCTTGACCGTGTGCCCTCTGAGGGTTGCATAGAATACCAGCAGTAGTGGTCCTTCTTCGTCATGTGCCGCTGCGAGGGTACCCTCGATGTCGGTCTTCCACTGAACTCCCCCATCTGTGCGTATGCTTTTGCACTTGAGGTTGGGAAGGAGGTTGTCCGAGGACTCGCGGCATGCTTCCAACGTTTGCCTACACGCAGCGTAGAACTCCTCATCCAGCAAATCAACATCTTCAGTCGGATGACTGACGAGGTTGTCTACACTCGCCGTCAGCAGGGTGGTCCCCGCTGAGGTGCATTCGCTCGAGGTGGGGCTGACATGAGTGGTGTCGCTGGTGGTAGGGCTCACATGGGTGGTGTCACTGGTAGTAGGGCTCACATGAGTAATGCCACTGGCGGTAGGGCTTACATGGGTAGTGCCGCTCACTGTGGGGCTCACGTGGGTAGTGCCGCTATTGATGAGACTGCCATGGGTGAGGGGATCCTCGTCATGCTGAGGGCTGCCAGTAGGGGAGTTGTGGGCGAGTTGGTGGGAGCTCTGGTGGTCAGTTCTCGCCTCAGGGGTCCCAGCTGCTGCCATCTGCTGGGTGAAGCAGAGCGAATTGACCGAGGACTCCTCTTCCATCACCTCAGGGTCTTCAGCGATGGGGTGGCTGTCGAGACAGGGCGGCGCTTCATCTGCTTCATGCGTTCTGACGGTGGTCATCTGCTGGGTGAAGCAAAGCGAACTGGGTGTGGAGGTCTCCTCTACCTCTGAGCAGTAGGATGAACCTTCGGGGTTTCCTCCCGGAGTGGCCGGCGCGTTATCATGGTGCGAAGATGTAGTCTCTGTTGTGGGCTCGGCCAGCGAGGATGATGGAGGGGATGCTCCCAAGGGGCTGGGACCCAGCTTCCTCATCTTGTACTGGTGTACTGCGTGCAGACTGCACCAGGCGCCAGGTAGACCCACATCTCCCGCTGTCCCAGGTATCGTGCCCACTTCAGTGTCCAGGGTGCAGAGGGATGTCGAAGATCTCGCTGCTGCTCTTCGTGCGCCCTCCTTTTCCCACAGCCTGCTACCTGGAGAAGAGTCTGGGCTCGAAGTGGCGATTGCCTTTTGCTGCTCGGCGGGCGACAGCTCTCTCCAAGCCGCGTAGAGGTCGTGGGAGCTGGCGTTAGAGGGTTCGGGGACTTGCTGGTGACCGTCGTGTGAGAGGAGGTGCCACAATGCTATGCGCTGATGGCCCTCCTTGCGATCTTGAGGTTCGCGGGCAATGCGTATCCTCTCTGCCAGCTGGTTGGCGCGGTTCACGCGCTCCTTTGGCGATCGACTCCCAGGGTGTATGCGGCTGCGGGCGCGCTCCGACATCTTATCCACCAGGTCCTTGGCAGCCTCTGGGGATTTGCGCAGAGCTCTGCGGACCTTTTGCATGGCGACCTCGAGGGGGAGGGAGTACAGATCTCTCTTCCAGTGCCACGCAGTTAGCCTTTTCCGTGGGTCTGCGAGGTTGGACTGATAGATGGGTAGTGGTAGGACAACACGCGGTCGGGGGCGAAGATCGCGGGGCTCTCCGCGGTTGCTGCCCATAATGGGGGGTCTGTGCCGGGGGACTCGCCGTCCCCTCCGACCCTCGATCCTCGCTTGTGTATAAGCAGGGCCGTCATCAAGAGGTAGTGACGGCTCATCGAAGGGGGTGCTTCCTGCAAGAGGGTGGCTAGACAAGTCATCCCTCGGCGGCGATGGGGCACCAGCTGAGCGGTAGGTGCGTCGCAAGCGGGTCCCAGAGGTGAAGGCCACGCTCTTGGGATGGGGACGTTGGCCCCAAGGGTCTCTGCGTCCTCGGGCGCGTCGGGGTTCCACTGGTTCTGGCCGCTTCTCCAGGGCGGAGAGGGTCTGATCATCAGGGCAAGACCTCACTTCCTCGAAGGGCAGGGTCTGGGGCTGGCCGCCGGCCAGTCATTCATCGCTCTCCACCGGGGGGAGGCCGTCACCCTCCACAAGCTCGATGCCCGCAAGGGCCGCCAGGGTCTGGTAGCTCTGCTCGTCTTCGCAGGTAGCAAGAGCCAAGACCTCCTCGGAGAACTCCTCTGGGACGCCATCCACCGAGGAGATGTCCTCCTGCTGCTCGATGGCCCAAACGACAGCGGCTACAAACCCAGGGGAGTTCGCCAGTCGAGCGGGTGCATTGGCCCTCCACTCCTTGAGCTTAGCCTCGTCCGTACAGTTACGGACGATGTGCTCCGCAGAGCCGCAGGCGAAGCACCGGCGGACTTTCGGAGCGTCGGGGCGGGAGAGGCCAGGTGGTGGTGGCAAAGGGGTCACTGCCGCGGCGACGGTGGTGGCAGGCCCATTCTCCAGCATGGCAAGAGCCGGGCGGCTCGAAGAGGGGGTACGCCTGTAGAAGGGGGTGCGAGGTGGTGGGTTAGCGAAGGAAACAGCACGGGGAGGACGGTCTTGAGAGCGCCTCTGAGCCGCCTCCGTGTCAATGTCACTCTCCACCTCCTCAGCAACTTCCCGAATCTTCAACAAGGCGTTGTGGGTGCCTGGGATGTCGTCAGCGACGGCCTTCCTCTCCCACTCTTCTGGTTTGGAGACATCCAAGTGGATGGCTCTCAGGCGCCGCATCACCTTGGGTGCATATTTCAGCCCTCGGCGGTACGTAGAGAGCATCGACAGGTTGGTCATCTCCACGCAATTGGGGACTCTGCCGGCCAGGAAGTTGACGGAGGCCATGCGGGTCTCCAGTCGCGAGAAATACTCCGCCGCGGTCTCGTTCATCGCCTGCTTCAGGGCAATGGCCTCGCCGTGTGCGTTCTCCAGGTAGGCGCGTAGGCCTGCGTCAGGGAGCACACCGCCAGATCGCTGAAGAACACGTCCAGCTCCCCGTAGCGTTGGTGCCAAGCTTGCTCGGACCCAAAGGTCCCCGCCGCGCGCTCTAAGAACTTTCTCTGCTGGTCTTGAAGAGTGTACTCCTTGAAGCTCCAAAGAAGGCTTGACACACTCGCCTGGTACGCTGATACTGACGGCGTACAACTGGGAGTGGTCAGTGCTTCGATCACGATGGCCTCCTGGAATACCTTCCGCACCATGTTGGAGTAGTGCTCCAACTGCGTCAGGAGGCCCTCCTTGTCGGCCGATTTTGTGTCGGACGCGGAGCGGGGGAACCTGGTGACGCTCTTGACCAGCTTTAGCACCATCTCTTTGGTCTTGTGCTCCAGGCGGACCTCGTCTGGGGATGCTCGCAGGTTAGTGCCCTGCGGCAGACGGACGATGCCTGGAACAAAGGGGGTGGCGCTGGGAGAGAGCACGGGGTTTGCAGCGGCGGCAGAGTGAACGGGGTTCACGGCAGCGGCAGAGTGAACGGGGTTTGCGGCGGCGGAGTGGGGAAAACGGGCAGGAGGTGATGGTCCCGGGGCATGCGCGGGCGGAGGCGCAGGCGCGGGATTTGTGGGGACTGCGGTCGGAGTGGGCGGTAATGTAGGGGCTGATGGTGGTGCGGGGAGTGGAAGAGGTGTATGGAAGGGCAGGGGTGTGGATGGTTGTGCGGCCACCACGCTCATGCTCCGGTACCAATCGGAGTTGCTGACCTCCGACCACGCGGCGAGCCCGTCCTGATCGAAGTTCTGCATCTCCGACTCCCGCGCAGTAGCAGGGATCCACTCCCACACTGGCTGCCCCATGCTGGTAGACCGCACATTGGCCGCGGCTGGGTCCCCCATTGCCATATCCATGACCTCGCGGTCGACCATGAGGACCCAGGTCTCCACACGAGGGTTGGTAAGGGGTAGGGGTGCATGGTGTAGCCGGCCTCCCATGCGCGCATATGCGGTCAGCGGCGCTCCCAGCAGGTGCATGATCCTGAACAAGATGGCGTCGCCCTGCACCCCAGCCCGGCGGCGTTCGTCCCATGGCAGGGAGACGGGTGCCGCGCCTCGCACCCCAGCTGACTGGTGCACCCACAATGACCCACCATCGTGGGTGACGAAGAGGGCTCTGACCTCTGGGTACTGAGGGTAGGAGGGCTCTGGTGCGGGATCGTCAGGGGGATCCTGAGGTGGATCACTAGGGGGGCCTGGTGGCGAGTCGCTTGGACTGGAGTCTCTGGGCTCTGAGTCGGGATTGCCACCGCCGTGCACCACCGTCTCCATCGACTGCCGCCGGCGGGCCACCATCATGTTGTGGGGATTTGGCCGACCCTGAGTGGGAGGTTCGGCGGGAGCGGTCTCAGCGGCGGTCTGAGGCACCGGAGGGGTTACGCTGGCGGCGGCGTCCGCCTCGTGTAGATGGTCCGCCGTCAGGCCCTGTGCGCTGCCCTGAGGGTCGCCTGGTGGGGAGGCTCCTGCCGATGCCGTCGCGCCAGGCAGCGCGAGTCCTCTCGAGAGCACCGCGGAGATGTCCAGGGCCTGTACTGCCGCCAGGACTTCTCTGCGAATGTGTTCACTTCGGCTGCTCGCGTCCGAGTCGGAGCCGGACCTGTGGGCGGCCCTCCGCCTGCGCTCAGCCCGTGCCTGCGTGCTTCGGCTGCCTCTGGTCCCCGTGCTGGTGCGGCTGATGTCCGTACCGGAGTCGGGGTCAGAGTGATCAGGTGCGTGGCTTGGGCCTGGAAGATGTTTGCCATGTGTCGCAGGGCCCGAAGATGCCCTTCGGGAACGCCGACGCCGGCGAGTCTCTGAGGTTGTCGCCACCGCGGGAAGGTGACGCACCAAGAGCTGGGTACCGCCCAAGACGTTCTGCTGAACTCCGCTGTCAAGGGGTACCTGCAGAGGGTCCGGCAGGGCCGCGGCGCCGATGCTGATGAAGTGCTGCAGCGATGAGAGATCCGCGCCTGAGTCATGAAGCGCGGAGGTGGCTGGTGCCAGCTGATGGGGCTGCTGTGGTCGATGCTGCGGCTGTTGTGGCGGCTGCGGCTGCTGTTGCTGCTGCTGCTGCTGTTGCTGCTGTTGCTGCTGTAACTGCTGCTGTTGTAACTGCTGCTGCTGTAACTGCTGCTGCATCGGTTCCAGTGGCTGCTGCTGAAGCCACTGCTGTTGCTGCTGCTGGTACGCGAGCCACTGCTGCTGCTGCTGTAGCTGTTGTTGGAACGGTGTGGGATATGCGCCCACGGGGTGATGGGTTCCCAGTGTGAACGGCACTGGTGATACTCCCCCAGCGAGGGGCGCTGATTGGGGCAATACCCAATTGACGCCGTTCCATACAGCCTGTGCGGGGGTGCCATCCGGCATAGTATAAGGGCGGGGCACCGCTGTGTAGGGCATGGTGGTGCCTGGATGTGGAATGGGGTGAGCGGAGGCGTATGCGGTAGGCGATGGGAAGGTCATGGGAGAGAACAGTGTGTGGTGTAGCTGCTCTGCGCTGACACTCATGCTGGGAAATGCCTATGATGTCTGCTGTGACATTCTGACTGCTGAGCTGGTAGAGTTCACAGACTGGGTGTGGCAATAGCCACAGGTGAGCAAAAGTAGTGAGTGCTCGCCTTTTTATTTAATCAGTCTCGTCCTCGTCGATGTCACTCTCTGGAGGTGAAGGAGCGAGGCTTCCAGGTGGAGATGGGGGGACCCAAGGCCACTCTTCGATTCCTTGCACTGGATATGAACCAGGGAGCGCGGGGAAGGCTGTTAGGTCTTGGGAGTTCGGGTAGCGGAAGAGAAGGTTTCCAACCTGAAGCCACACGAAATCGTGATGTACTGGTGGGATAGCCAGCGTGACTCTGCTCAGGCGTTCAGTCGCTGTTCTCCTCTTCGTCGTCAGAGGAAGAGGGGGAAGGAGGACCGCTCCAAGGACCGCTCTGCCAGAAAGCGCCTGCTGGTGGATAGGTAGGGTCTGGAGGGAATACCCACTTGATAGGTCCTTGCTTCCACCACGCTCTTCTGTATTCTTCTGGCGAAGGGGGTACTGCCATACACCAGCGAACTCAAAATTTGGCCAGGGCTCCGCGACACGATTTTTGAGTGCCTAGGCGCGCGGGCAAGAGTCAAGCAGCAGTGAAAAAGGAGGTGTCAGGTCCAATATGGGGGTCCAGTGAGGTCCCAGACGGTATCTGTACTCCGTAGGTCCCAAGAAAAGCCCCAGTCAGTGCGCTGCTGGAAGATACCAGGAGGTGCTGAAGGGCTGCCAGAAACGTCCCAGAACTGCTGAAAGCGCCTTTTGGTGGAGCTTTCCCCGCTGCTGATGGTCGTGAGGGCGGTATCAGGGGTTTCTAGGCTGTTCTATGGGGTCTAAAGAGGGGTTTTTCGGTGGTGGGGGCTACTGGGAGAGGTTTTGGGGTAGGCTGGAAACTGTCAAAAACGGCTATTTTTGGCTGTTTTGGGCGGTTTTTCGCCTTTTTGGGGCTCTGAAAGGTGAGCTATATCGTTTTCTTGGCTACTGTAGACCGGGGAAACCCTTTAGGGTGCTCCCTGACGGTCGTTTGTGGCCTGGGACGGACTTCGGGTTTAAGATCGGAAAACGAATGCTTGGGTTTCTGAGCCAGTTTGAGCTCCCAGTGTTAAGGAGCAAAAATATGAAGTTTTGGAGATGTTTTCCAGAGGATACGGCCGTTGTATACGAAAAAAAATGTACTTACGGAGGCTAAAATTGCGCACAGATAGCCGGAAGTACAGCTCTCCCCCTGTATCACAACGAAAGTTTCAATAGGCCCGTGGGCGAGTTGCGCAGAGGCGAAATCGCAGCACGCTGATACCAAATGTGCCAGGGGCACGACGACAGATGCTCGGAGATATGTTTTTGATTGAACGTGCAAAGGTACACAATTCGGATTTTTATAATATACTGGATCAGGGCCAGATTGAGGTACAAACGATAATTCGGTTCCGAGTTCTGAAGGCTAAACACTTCTCAAGTGCTCTACTTATTCACTCGTCACTCAGGTTGCAGGGTCAACCACTCGAGAGCCGATGTCACACTTCGGCTCAACGTTCAGTTCCCGATCCGATCTCATTTCTAATTCCGATTCGTCATTCTCGATTCAGATGTTATGCCGACAGGCTGACACGATGACTGCCCCACAGTACTGTCATACTACTGTACTGTCATACTGTCATACTGTCATAGCGTCATACTGTCATACTGTCATAACCTTAATATCTGATATTCGATTTCATTGTCTTTTCAACCCCGATGCGAATCTGACCATTCTTCGAGGGTCTGACTGAGTTCCACGATGACACCCCCCACAGTACTGTCATACTACTATAGTGTCATACTGTCATACTGTCATAGTGTCATAGTGTCATACTGTCATACCCCGGACATCTGGTATTCATTCTCATCGTGATTTCAAGCCCAATTTCACTGTCATCGTGCCAATCCCAGATTACCCCCGATGACACACATACGGGCGCATAGGCATATCGGCTCACGCTGTGCCTCCGGGCACAATAAGGTGGGAGGTGTGGAGTGAATTTGGGAGCAAGGGCCGCTTGGATGCCCTGTGCCGCCCTAATTTTAGTGCAAAATGGTGTTATATAAGGTTGTCGAAAGTGGCCTTGTAGGGGGGGGCTGGGGCTGATTGGTTGAGGTGACTAATCTGGCCGCATAGGCCGAATCACTTCGATTCAAGCGGCGTGTAAAGCATCCCAAGATGCTAGAGGGTTGCCGAAATAAAGTATTTGGGGTGGTTGTTGGGGGGGGCAAGGTGAGAGCTTAAATTCGAGGGCACATCTGAGGGCCTCGGTGTCACGCGTGAATGGTACCAAGGCTGCCAAAAACCCGAACGTCATAGAGATATCAGCTCCGGATTGAAAGTGGGAATCCTAGCGGCATGTGCATCACAAATGATGTAAAACATGTCCCAAAGGTTCACTCGACCCCTGGGGGGGCTTGGAACCCCGTGGATCCGCCATATTTGGGGGAGGGGCTGGGGAACGATATCTCTCTGACGGTTAGCCCCCACACGGGTGTGGGCACGGGTCGGTACCACCGAGTTCACTGCTTGTCCCTACAAATTTAGGACGCCTGTACCCGGCATGTACCCGGCATGTACTTTGGCAAGGTACATATGTACCTACCCACTCCCAACTTGGGGCCCAAAACTCAGTGAAAATCCGAGTTGTAAAAAAGTGCAATATTTTCACATATATGTCAAGGCCATGAGTGACTAAGACATCCTTGACAAGTTTCGATGTAAACAAATGAGTTATTCCTTCAGAAATGGACATCCGGAAAACAGGACTGGCGTGTACCTACGTGTACCTACATGTACCCCGTCGACGGGCACACACTTCCAGAACGGTGCATGCGGGGTGCATGTGTACGCAATCGAGTGCGTACACGTGCACCCGGCATGCACCGGGCGGTACATGTAGATACATGCCGGGTACATGGTCCCGCGTACGCATGCACTCAACGTGTACCATGCAGTACATGCTGAGTACATGCTGGGTACATGGTGTCTCGTACACATGTACCGGTCATGTACCAAATGGCAGACTAGTGCATGTTGGGTACATGTGAACGCACCCCCTTAGTACGACGTGGGTACATAGTAACCCCACGCGCGTTATATATGGCGTGCACGTGTACCGACAATGTACCATGTGTGAATTTAACAATTCACCATAACAAAAACGATCATTATATACAATTACATTTACCTATGTTTATCTATCATGCCTCATCGTCACTGGGATTCTCATCTCGGACAATCTGCTCAAAGAAGTCGGCTAGCGGATCCAAGACCACCGAGGTTTCCATGCAAGGATGCTTTCGAATCACCACCTGAGAAGCAATCTCCTCGGCTAGCACAAACGGTTCTTTTCGATCGAATTCAGTGGCCGGATTCTCTGGGTCCAAGACGTAGAAACACTTTGAAACACTTTCCGCTCCTATTATGATGGAATGCCTCGCACGCAAAGCGGCCGTTAAAGCTTTAGTTGGCTTCTTGAGCCACGAAACCTTGACAAACACGTACGGTCTTCCTCCAAGCTCCACTCGATAGATGTCATCCACCCGGCCAAACCTGGAATACAAGCATCACCCCTCCCGACATCAAGCACGTATGCACCATCACATCGATATCAAATCAGTCTCGCACCGCTTGGCTCGTGCATGTTCGGCCCGTACACTACTGCACACTGGTACATGTGCACCCAAGACGTACCCAGTATGAAGACATGACGGGTACACATGCACCCACGCGTTCCCATGTTAGGTGTGTATGTACCGAGGGTGTACGGGTACTGGTGGTACATGATTGTGCACTCACCGGTCTGTTTTTGCCTTTTCCTTTGTTCGCTCGCGACCTTTCGTCCTCACCCTCTCGACGTAAAAAGATCGGAAGTAACATTGCACTGTCTTGAACTTTTTGTCCATGGATGCGGTCCGGAACTTCATCGTACCCACTTGCACTCGATTGAACTTGCGGCATCGAGGAGGGCAACCTTCGAGTAGAGCGCGCGCATACTCTGTGTATTGTCTTCCCAACCATGGGGTGGGGTCCAGGTCGATGTGCATCTTGTACTTGGCGGTACCCGGTGCGCCTTTGACCTGAAGGTGCGCCGTCTGCAAACAACACATGGCGCCTAAGCACAACGGAAATGCCGGGGACGTATGTACCGCGCGTGCACTGCATTACGGGTGCAGGCTAAATACACGTGTACCGGGCCAGCACTGGAAACGGTTGCGACCGGGTGCACACGTACTGACCTATGGTACATGGTGGGTACACGTGCACCCGCAATGTGCACACGTGCACCCGCAATTTCCGATTTTTTTATTTTTACGTAGAGCATTTTTAGGAATTCGCTTGTGGTCGAATGTTGGTAGGTTGCTCCAGTATTTTGTGTGTCCCTTCTCCTTGCTCTCCTGAGCCATTACAGTAAACACTCAGTATTAAGGAATTAGCCGTTAAGGAATCAGCCAGCGTTTTGGGGGTCACGATTTTAGTGATTTGGCTGGCTCGACCCAAAAAAATAAGGAAGAGGTCCAAAATAAGGAAGGCGCTCGCTGGCTGGCATGCTTTCGGCAATCTTAACATAAGGAATTGACGCTGGCATAACTTGACGCGGTGCACATGGCTTTAGGCTAATTATTGCACATGGCATTAGGCAATTATTGGTGTTATGGTGTGTACACCATAATATAAGCTATGCATATGATTATACGCCTTACTTAGCTGGCACTAAGTGCCATACATAGTCAGACTGTGAAATTATGCCGTCCTTCATGTCTGTGTGCAGCTCTCTAAGCTGTTGCCTACTCGCTGGGTCCATTTTATCACTTCGAAAAATCAGTACACAGTTTTCTCGAAAATTTCAGTTTGTAAGGCTGACGTGAGGAAAATAACGAATGGTGCTGGCTGGCTCATGAATCGCGTTCCTTCTAATGAACAATTCATTAGCACGCGGCCGGCGGGGGTCACGATTTAGTGGATTTACCGGCCGGAGCCGATCTTTGCGCCAACGCGAGTGTTTACTGTATGTGGCGGGCTCTAGCGCGACGTAGATGGCAAGGGGCAGGTGCCCACTTGCGAAGGACACGATAAGGTGGGAGGTGTGGAGTGAATTTGGGAGCAAGGTCACGGGGGACTAGATATCCAGTACTGCCCCCTGTATTACATTCCTCGATGCATGTGACAGATGACTGCATTATTCGGCTCGAGACCGCGAGTCACAGCGACAGAGACCGCGAGTCACAGCGATAGAGACCGCGAGCCATGTGTTAGAGTACTCGAGCATTACCGTAGCCGTACTCGTACAGCTTTACACAGCGCACGTAGCATAAGCTACTTAGACTCTCTTACTCTCATATGTTATATCTTTTACAGACATGTATCACCCGTTTCAGCCTCATATTTTTGCGTACAGCGATAGTATTAAAACACTGATATACAGAATATTATACCCTGTATGTGTTTCAAACTATCTATTAGGTTATGGGCCCACCACGGAATTGGAAACTATTCCAGAAGTACCGCCATTGGAACATCGAGATGGCCAAGCACTTCCTCCAACCAAGATCAAGCACATCATGGACGACAACACGAGCGCCTACAACACGCGCTCCACTACCCCTGACCTGACGTCACTCCACTTCTGAAGCAGTTGAAGACCGCCTACTACGCCCTCACGGATATCCACGAGCGTCAACAACAACGAGAACTTCAATTGAACTTTCTCACCACGGGCGGCGACATTGTCTTCAAGCGGTTCTGTGACGCCCTGACCCGTGTCCTCACCGCCACTCGACCTGGCCACGCCCCAGCACTACTTAATCTTCAACGCCGACTGAAGGACGAGGCCTACGACGGTATCTCCAACGGTCTTCTGGCTCAACTTCTACTTGCGGCCACTTGTGGCAACACACAAATTGTGTTGTCACAAATTGTGCAGAGCTCCCCACAGGCTCAAGTGGACGGGAGGCTGCTTTTGCTGCACGTGCACTGCCGCCTGATCACCTACCCCCCCTCCCTGGACAACTCCTTCCTCACCAAGGCCAAAGCCCTTCGAATCTCTGAGTCCGAGGACCCCGCCGTGAAGCTCAACACCTTCACCACCCTCATTGGCAACCACAGGCAGCTCCACCCCGCCTTCTCTGGACAGCAGGAGCAGGAGGTCCTCATCGAGATCTTACGGGCCTCCCAGGACACGGCTGAGCACCTCTTCAACATCCCCCTGTACTTCGAGGTCATCCGTACCTACGACGAGGACAACCGCCTGACCGCCTCTGGCTACCCCGGTGGTCTTCAGAAGTTCATTGAGGCCATCGGGAAGGTATGGTACACCCAGGGCTCTGCCCACCATTCCCAGCTCCCTGGCTCTTCATCCCGCCCCCGAGCTGCCTCCATGACGGGGGAAGTCCGTGAGGGGGGGCGGGGCTCGGCTGACAAGACCAAGCCGAAGGAGAAGCACCCTGGTGGGAAGAGCGGAAAGGGGGGCAAGGGGGGCAAGGGCACGCACCCTCGGGCTACCACACCACCCCCATCCAGGCCCCGCTCACCACTACGGGGCGGCACCAGAGCTGACTTCCTGGAGCACGAGAGGGCCCTCTACAAAGCGGCCAAGCTCAAGCACACCGGCTCCACCAACAAGGACTCCACCCCCTCTGGCACCTGGAATGGCCTGAAGTTCACCCCCTCCGACCCCAATGACAAGTCCATCGGTCACCCCTGCCGCTCCTGCAAGTTCAAGCACGGCAAGACCGTCACCCACTCCCTCGGCAGGTTCGGCTGTCCCTGCACACTGGCTGAGAAGGCCGACATGTGGGTGAAAGCCGGCCCCCCTCCATCTGTGAACCATGTCTCCGCCCCCCATCCCTCCACACCCGCACCCCCTGCCACCCCCCACACCGCACCCCGCCACCCCCACCCCACCTCCTCCGGGACGTTGCATTAGCTACACTGCATCTGAGCTGGCAGCCTGGCAGAGGTAAGCCGCTGTACAGCCGCAGCAGCCTTACCCTCCGCCACTCCCCCCACCCGCTCTGAGCGCACTATCCAGCCTAGCGGGGCCACCAGTAGACGCCAGGAGTTTGATGAGACTGAGTGGCCCGCCCTCACCAGTAAGCAGTGCTGGGATCAAGGCGCTGCGGACCGGTCCCTGACTCATCGGGGTCGTGAAAATGGGTACCCGGACCTACGGGGGACCTATACCTCTTTTCTCGCGGGGCTTATGCCGCTCCGGGGTGGATTATGGCCCGGACAGTCCGGGACTGTGTCAAGCATGGGGTTTAGAACGACTCCTTCGCGCTTCATATTTCTCACTCTCATAACATGTATATTCCTTGTTGCGTTCGCCGTCACAGGCCCTCCCTCTGGTCTCCTTGAATGTGAGCAAACTTTAGGTTGCCACGAAGTTATCGAAACCCGGACGGGCCCTGATCTCATAGTCGTGCAAACTAGAGTGACTCCGCACCCAGACAGTTCATTTGGCGAAACGCGTATCACCGGTTGGTTTTGTACAGATTTCTTACATAGAGGATTTATTACTTCCGGCTTTTGAAAGAGGATTTTGCAGATGGTTTAATTAATTAGTCTCAAATTTAAGATTTACGCAGCTTGGTGGTCAGTACCGTGAATAATGAATAGCGTGTTAAATGTATAATGCTATGGTCCTTGCAACCTTTTGCGTGCGTGTAGCGAGCATCTGTTCCCTTACAAGAGTTGGGGTACCGTATGTTGGTAGTAATTTGCGGGATACGTGGATTCATTTGAGAAATAAGATACGTAAATTGCCGGACTTTGCGGACTGACCGCGGACCTACGACATAAATTAACCGGACCGACCGGACTTATCGCGGACCTATATATCAACCAAAATGCGGACTTATGAAAATAATTGTAGATCCCAAAGACTCGCCAAGAAGCTTCCGGATCCTCGCATCTCCGCCCATCACCTCACCCACCTCCTCGGCTTCGCCAACCACTTCTCCCCCAATCCCTTCAGCTCTCTCTCCCCCGCCTCTCCCCACCTGACACCCCTCCTTCCCCCAGCTGGAGCCCCCCGCCCTCTTTGCCTTCAGGTACTTTGACACCGTCACGGCTACTGACTTGAGGGAGGACCCGGACCACGAGGACCCGGCTTGGGAGAAGACGAAGCGACAGAGGAAGCGGGACAAGGAGAAGCAGAAGAAGGCCAGACAGCAGCAGCAGAAGCTTGACCGGCAGCACCAGGTAGCTGAGTCACTGGCTTCGGCCAGCAGCACCGCCACCGCCCCAGTCCAGACAGACATCACCGTGGACTGCAACACCCAGTGCCCTGTGCCCTACCTGACTGACCTCCTGACCGGCAGCACCTCAGTGGCCTCCACCATCTCCGAGGACACTCTGGACACTGCCACCACCCCTCCCACCTCCACCACTCCCCTTTCACCACCATCATCACCTCCCGACTGCCATCAGCCTGAGCCTCGGGCCATTGGTATCCCCCCAGCCACCACAATTGCACCTGACACTGCATGCATCCATACTGCAGTGCCTGGGATGGGGATGCATTGGGAGGGCACGCATACGGACCCGGTTCACACTGCTGCCGTACACACCGCCGCACCACAGCCTGGCTGTAACACTCCCTCGGTCACACGCACCCTAGTAGCCATTGCCATGCACTGGTTCTCCTTCACGGTTGCTGTGCTCCTCACACTTTTGCACATAACACTGACATACACATTCTATAATACGTCACCTCGGCCGGCTACCACCTTCTCACAGCCGGCCTCTGCCAGTGCTTCGGCATCGGCCAATGCCTCCACACAGCCAGCCTCCGATGGTGCCACGGCACCGGCTACTGCCTCACCTCAGCCGACCTCCGGTGGTGCCACGGCACCGCGGCTACTGCCTCCACACAGCCAGCCTCCGGTGGTGCCACGGCACCGGCTACGTACTGCCTCACCTCAGCCGGCCCCCGGTGATGCCACGGCACCGGCCACTGCCTCACCTCGGCCGACCTCCAGTGGCCTTGCCGCGCCAGCGTACTGCCTCCCCACAGGCGGCCTCCGCCAGTGCTACGGCACCGGCCAACCACACGCCACATTTGCCCTCCGGCGGTGTCACCGCAGCTCCCACCACACTCTGTGAGCCAGCAGCTGCCTCCACACCGCCCCCGGGACACGGTGCCGATGAGGCCCTTGTGGGCATGCCCACCGATCACACCGTCTATACTGACGGTGCAACCGCCGCTGACACCCCTACATCTCTCAGCACAGCTCTCGAGGCCGACACTGCAGTGGCCTCCGAGCAACCGTCTACACCCGGTGCCCCTGACAGCTCCCCAGCCCCCTTGGATTATACACCATACCCCGGGCTTGAGAGTATTGGCCGGTGGGCCGATGTCTCCGACTCAGGCTCCGAGTCAGACACCGAGGGCTATCCGCCCCAACACACACCTCCTCCTCCTACTCCTCCTCCAGTATCCGACACTGACGGTACGGTGCCTGCTCAGCCCACTGCCGATAGGGCAACTACACGGGCTACAGCGGGCACCCTGCCTGCATTGGTGGACACTGACCGGCTGGCTGCTACCTCAGACACACACATGCAGCCCCCGGTCCCGTCCACAGTGCGGGCCTGTGCCGTCACACCGGATTTCCACTTCCCTCCTATCCCTGAATCTCAGGAGGACACCTCGGAGACCACTACTAAGTGGAAGCAGTTCATGGCAGACACCTCGATCCGCACTGACCCACCTCGGCCACGGCCAAACAGCTCACACCCCCCAGAGCACTCTCAGTGGGATTTCTCAGTTATGCCATCTCCCTCCTTCCAGCGGCTTAATCAGTTCCTGGAGAACTACAGCCTAACACACTCCTCATATTGCACCGACGACCCTGATGATGATTGGGCCCAGTTTGAGGTCTTTGATGACCACCATTTGGGCCCCACAGATCAGCATTGAGGTCTACGACCCTGCGGTTGCAGCACCGTGGGGAGAGACCTCAGCTGCACCGACGGTGCCCCGCACTGTCACCACGGCACACCGGTGTTCCTCCCTCTGCTTGGGAAAGGCCGCCGTGCCTCCAACACGCACGGACACCTCCTTTTAGATTCAGGAGCCTCACATCTCCTCCTGAATAACAGGGAGCTCTTCACTGAGTTGTCCCCGTGCACCTCCAGCATGACCACAGCCTCGGATCAGCATTACAGGCCTCACAGTGTCGGCACAACCTCCATTGATTTCCAGTACACCGACGGCACTTGGATCACACTCCCATTTCTCCAAGCCTTCTATGATCCAAATGCCCCAAACCTCCTCTCAGTCCGCCAGATGCTCAGACACGGGGCCCGCTCCCCTGACTTCATCGACCTCACATGGCACCACGGTGCTTCTCTCTTTGACCTCTATGACACTGGCAGAGACTATGTTGTACACCCCAGCAGCTGGCGAGCCACCCCATCTGCCCACTCCATAGCACAGAGGAGACCCCTCCTGCAGCCTGCCCCTTCAGAGCTTGCAGAGAAGGGCACGGTCGACTGGATGGTTGCTAGGTCCGCCTATAGACAGTTTGCTCAGCACAGTCCATACGGCTATTGTGACACAGACCTCTACACAGACGGCATCCCCTACCCACGGGGTAACACACAGTTAGGGGCTTCCCAGGATTTCGCGAATTTTGTTTTGCGAAATATAGGTACCCCGGCGAAATCGAAAAATTTCGCGAAATTTGGGGCCCTTTTGGCGAAATTTCACCCCTCCCCGGTAAATATGCCGAAATTCTCGAATTTGCCGTCGCGGGCACCCTTAGCGTGCGTGAGAAGCTGATAACGCCGCGCAGATTTTGAATTTCAATTTTCTGTTTTACCTTAACCTTTAGAAGACAGTGTTAGTTCAACGTTAAGGGATTCAAGGTTTCACGGCGGCTCTTTCGTCTCAGCAGACATCCGCGGTCAGGTCTCGTTAAATTTTGGAGTGGCACAATCATCGCCATCACTATCAGTCGGCATTCTCAACAAGTCCCCACGCAGCCGGTTCGATTGCATGTCGATATGCCTCATCGTCCGAGTTCTCGCTCGTTGAGCACAGTTATGGTTTGGCTTCAGACGAAGACGACGACGAGCCCTCAGAGGCCGAAGAGCGATGACGACGAAAACGAGCGATCGGAGGCCAAGCTGTGGTATGTTGGATTGTTGCACCTAGTTACCATCATGCTCTTAGGTTATCATCCTGCTGATAAGTTTACATCATGCCGATAACTTATCAGTTATCACCATAGGGTGTTGTTTCTCCGCTTCATCTCATCGTCACCACGACATCCCATTTGTCATATAAGATATCACCGCGACTTCTCATATCACCGTGACATACCATAGGACCGCGACTTGCCGACTTCTCCTATTGTCTCCTACATAGAATAGTCTCTCACCTTCTAGAATTCGGACATTAAGGCTCACGGAGCTTGCGAAATTTTAGGCTTATAAGGGTATATCGGAAGATTTCGTGCGAATTTCTCGCGAAATTTATGCGAAATATAGGGGCGACGTTGCGAAATCCGAGAAAGAAATATAGGCGATTTGAAAAGAAATCCTGGGAATTGTGTACACACAGTGCCAACATTACTACTCCCTCGAGGACCCTGCTGAGGACCATGTCTGGTGCGGGCGCTCTTTCTAGGCCAACCCGCCCTTCATCAACTCCATCATCCAAAGGATGTTGATGAAGATGCTAGATGACTTCTGGTTAGACCCTAATAACACCTCATACACGGTGTGTCTCCGGAAGTCACCATCTGCAGCCTGGTGGCCACTCACCTATCACTTTCAGGAGATTTGTTCACAAAATTTCAGGACTTTGTTCACAACACTGTTCACAAAATTTCAGGAACCGGTTCTTAGAACTGGCGGATACCTTGACGGAGTACCAAAAGTGCTCCGTCCAGCGCCTATTATATATTCGGTGGAGCACCCGTATCCTTTGGTTAGAGTACCGTATAAAAATTGAGAATAAACAGTGCGTCGTGTGTCCCTGCATGACGTGACGCACATCATGGACGAACTCCTTTTGAACCGAGCTCATGCAGTGCTGGGAGAGGGCAGCAGACTGGTATGTCCAGTTTCTGGCAGGCTTGCGGAGAATCCTGTGGTTGCTTCCGACGGGCATACGTACAATCGCGCCTCGTTGGTTGAGTTGCTCCAACGCAAACAGGTACGGCGTCCACTTCAACGCAACTAGTTATCATCTGAGCCTCTTTATCATATTTTCCCAGTTGTCCAAACCGACTTGGCCTGTCTTGGTTGAGGGGTATCCCTGTGCATTCACCATACCCCTTCATCCCACCTGTCTCCGATGCATGTTATGCTGATTCCGCGATTCACTTACAAACAGCAAGTCTGTTTGGGGTTCCTCTGAATCCCATCACCAGGGGACTCAATCAAGGTTGGCAACAGCGTATTGAAATCTTTGATACTAGGAGTTTTCGATATCTTTGATAGTTACTTGGGGTTTTCGCTGTTGGATAATACAAATTTTCCTCACGCACGATTAACCAGTGTGATAGAGACGATGGTCCAAGTCCAGCATATCAATCCATACAACGTATTCTCAAAGACGTACCAGAGCGCTCATTGTATCCTTGAGCTTTTATCGATATAAACGTATTCCCCAGTATGTCGAAATATCAGCTTCATAAAGACGTTTTGGCCGTGAAAACTACATATACACACCCTTCACTTGGCGCCGCGGGCGTAAGTTTTCTGGTTTGTATTCCCCTATTTCTGATTTCTATTTTTCCGGAAGCATATGCTGATATTTTTCACGCGACATGTCATTCTATCGATACGTGCACCACAACTGAATTCATGTGGAACTAACGTGCTCAAAGCCTTGGCCAATGTAGGCAAACCCAAATAGTTGACTGACGTGTGGGCGTTTTGATTTGGTCGGTCAGACAACTTCTGCTGTCACTGGCGAACCCTTGATAGCGTCAATCTCCTTGGACAACTTGAGCTATAGCGTCGCCATCGAGGAGATCGTGCGCGTTGCAGATGAGTTGCAACAGATACACGCACAAGAGATGGCCGAGGAGCGTGGCAAATCACAAGCAACCGTCTCCAATCTGCAACAACGGGTGAGCTTACTTGAAGCGTGCATGGCTGGGAAACCCAAAGTGGACACCACACTGCGCGGTGCTACCAGTGGCAAGCCACAGCCTGGCACGCCGTCCACACCGTTATCATTTCGTACCAAGGGACGGACTATTGCCGGGGAAGATGAGAACACAGCAGAAGAGTCTCCAAGCCACTACTTCACCTCTGAGAAGGGGATGGGGCCAAGTGGTTCGACTCCCAAATCTCCGGATTCTCCCGCAGCAGGAACAGGTCACTCTGACGGCACACATACAGAAAACGACCCTGTGGTTGATGAATGGCTCACGCAGCTTGGGCTGTCTATGTATGCGCCAGCATTTGCTGTCAATGGGGTGGATTTGCCAACACTGCTAGCCCTCACGGAAGATGACTTGCTGGTCGGGTTGGATGTCAAGAATCGCATGCATCGGGTCAAGATGCTCGCAAGGCGTTTAGAGGTGCATTCCATTGTCTCCCCACTAACCCAACAACCATGCCCCATCGACTCCGAGGGCGAGCAGGTCGTGCTGCTTGTGGGCGGAGCATTCTCTTGCAGTCATATGATGCCTCCATCCTTAGAGAGACCAGACCACGATCCCTGGAGCATTGACTCTCTGGTGCAACCTCGTTCGGATGTGGTGGTGTTTTCCCTCCGCCGCTGTTCGTGGGCTCGTTTGCACCTGGACCTGCCGATGCCATGCGCGCCGCTGAAGCTTGCTGTCACATCCAAAGGTCTACTGGCTGTGGGCACCGCTTATGAAGAGAATGAAGACTTCACGCTCGAGCGCAAAATAATTTCCACACCTTCAGACACCACATTATTGAGGAATGTAGCCCACGAACTATTGAAGAATCCAGTCAAATACCAATACCAGAGGCTGCCGCACGAGCAGGTGCATAATTTGATGGAGAGGACAACCAAGGGTTTTCCCGCTGCAAGTTGTCTTCAGCTGGGTACAAGAGTATGGTGGCCTGAGTCTAGTGTACCGTTCTCTCAAGTGCATGGTGGAGTAGACGCAATCATATCACTCGATTATGGCGAAGACTCAAAACCCCACCTCCTTGCACTCGTGCTGGAACACGTATCCACTGACGATAAAAGCAAGATCAACGAGGACCACCTTAGTACAGCAACATACGGGTTGTTCATTCGTCTTGAAACCCCATCACCTTCTGACGACTCTGGATGGACAAGTATTAATCTGCCAGCTACAGTGCCGTTCCTCGGGACCAACCCAGTATGCAGCGTGCTGAATGATGCCAGCGGAGCTCGTCATTTTGTTGCAGTCGGGAATGGTCGTGCGTGGAGCGTTCACATCGAAACCTGGTATTGGAAACAACTGTGCGATCCACCAGTGACACGAGTGATGGCAGCCGGTACACGTTTAGGAGAGCACAAACTGGTCATATGCGGAGGCCTCAACGCGTTAGATCGCGCTGTCACCAATGACCCGTCGACACCGTGTGAGCTGCGCGGGTCGTCATGTGTGGTCCTCAACTCAGGAGAGGTGTTTAATCTTGGTGCCAACTCTTGGGCCCCTTTGCCCAATATGCAGTGCGCACGATATGCTCACATGTGTGTTATTACAGGTGAGTTGCTTCTCGTCATGGGTGGATGTGACAAAGCACCAGAAACACGCCATTCCTCTATCCAGAGGCAGAATAGGGAAGCACTCGCAACTGAACACCAACCCTTGTTTGGATCAGCCGCCGGGCCTATAGTGCATGTACATGGTGCGATAACAAGTGATAACAAACCATGCAGCAAGACGGGCGTACGGAGGGAAGGAGGATCCATGCATATCCAAACGATGGCTTCTACAGAGGCCCTTGTGCTCTCACCATATCTCACTGAGACAAGAAACCGAGCTGCCGGTTGGCAGATGATGCCTGCCATGCCATATCCACGAGCCTTTTCTGCAGCAGTTTTGATTGATGAACACCAATTGATGCACTAGGCACATTCTATCTGTCAACAATACAATGATGTCGATTAAAAGTATCATAACACGGAGGTCTTGCAGATGTAGGTGTCACTCCTCTACAATTACATTCTCTACACAAAACAGCAAGAATGCATCCATAATGCAATGAATCGCTGTACACGATATATGTGTTTTACACTTATCATCGATGTAGATTGAGCGTCATACACGATATACGATTCATTAGTTGAATAATATAGCTTTGTGCGAGGTGTCCAGGTAGATTTGCAGGTAAACATATACATCATCAGTAGGTATTCTGGAGCACTTCAGCAATGATGTGAGTGGCGCGTTCTTTCTCCTTTATGATCTAAGACCTAACATCCCTGGGTGATATAAAATTAAGTATCAATCATACGACATGGCATGAGTGAACCATGTATGACATACCTTTGGGAAAGTCGCTTTAAAATTGTCAAAATTTTGACAGATTGTTTTTATCGCATGATCTAATGGTTACATGGCAGTTAGCGCTACCTGCTGTATTTTAGCGCAATCTAGCGCGTCAGAAAAACTTTCCGTCCATTTCCAATTTTAACGAGTCCGTCCAGTTTCTTTATATATTCGGTGGAGCACCCATGTCATAAGAAATCCCCATACTATAGTTGTATAGTATCTGATCTGATCGGAATCTGATCTGAAAATGGTCTGATCCGATCTGAACTGAAAACCCGATCGTCTGAACGATATTTGTTGGGTGTAGAGAGAAGAATTTTCCCTCCCAGATCTTGGTTGAGGCCTAGCTGGAGGCCTGGAGCCGAGATATAGCCTAGAGCAGCTGCTTGGCAGATGCTTTCTTGTGTCGGAATAATCATGATAATACTGTAATAATAAAATGCTCAAAAGACGAATATAAGGGTAGGGTGCCGTGAATTTCAACCTATTTATTTTCATAGTAAATTCCATATTCAAGGGATATTTGTAACTATTTTATTGGGAAAATCATAGGGACCAATATAAACATAATGATGGTATCCCACCAAGTTGTATAATTAGCTTAGCGTGTTAGACACCACAAAAAAAAAGTTAGAGCGAAAAGTAATGTATGAATTTTGAGTTTTGAGTTTTCTGGCGCCAGTTGTCTCAAAATCAAGGCGCTTGCACAGTCGATGTCGCACAGACGATCGTCCAATCAAATTGCTGCGGTAGAGACCGGGGGTAGAGACACATTTTAAAATCGTGTGGACTGTCGCGGCCATTTATACGGACTACTCTGGCTGAGACCAGAGCCTCCGGACGCTTTTTCTTCTTCTTTTTTTCCTTTGTTGAACTTTGTTTTCATGTGTGGAGCCAATCATTTGTGAATCTCCTGTTCTG
Organism: Cymbomonas tetramitiformis; assembly: GCA_001247695.2. Taxonomy (NCBI): domain Eukaryota; kingdom Viridiplantae; phylum Chlorophyta; class Pyramimonadophyceae; order Pyramimonadales; family Pyramimonadaceae; genus Cymbomonas; species Cymbomonas tetramitiformis. The sequence goes on along the minus strand of LGRX02024131.1, from coordinate 16,024 downwards.
TTGGAGCATGTTCATGGAGCCAACCACGAGGTTCCCCAGTGCTCGAAAACGGAGTCTGGGTCGTACCCCCAGTGCTCGAAAACGGAGTCGGGGCCCCCAGTGCTCGAAAACGGAGTCTGGGGGGGAGGGGGTGAAAGAACGAATATGGTGCATTTCATACGAATCAGCAATGTCGCTATTTGAAAATTTTCGCCTGCGGCGCATGTCGGATCACTCGTAATACTACGAAAGACCCCACGGTACGCTGCGCGTGTCGTGGGACCCGCCGCCGCCGCGCGTGTTGGCCCCCGCCGCGCGTGTTGGGACCCGCCGCGCGTGTTGGCCCCCGCCGCGCGTGTTGGGACCCGCCGCGCGTGTTGGCCCCCGCCGCGCGTGCTGGGACCCGCCGCGCGTGTTGGCCCCCGCCGCGCGTGTTGGGACCCGCCGCGCGTGTTGGCCCCCGCCGCGCGTGTTGGGACCCGCCGCGCGTGTTGGCCCCCGCCGCGCGTGTTGGGACCCGCCGCGCGTGTTGGCCCCCGCCGCGCGTGCTGGGACCCGCCGCGCGTGTTGGCCCCCGCCGCGCGTGTTGGGACCCGCCGCGCGTGTTGGCCCGCGCGTGTTGGCCCCCGCCGCGCGTGTTGGGACCCGCCGCGCGTGTTGGCCCCCGCCGCGCGTGTTGGGACCCGCCGCGCGTGTTGGCCCCCGCCGCGCGTGTTGGGCCGCGCGTGTTGGCCCCCGCCGCGCGTGTTGGGACCCGCCGCGCGTGTTGGCCCCCCCCGCCGCGCGTGTTGGGACCCGCCGCGCGTGTTGGCCCCCGCCGCGCGTGTTGGGACCCGCCGCGCGTGTTGGCCCCCGCCGCGCGTGTTGGCCCCCGCCGCGCGTGGGACCCGCCGCGCGTGTTGGCCCCCGCCGCGCGTGTTGGGACCCGCCGCGCGTGTTGGCCCCCGCCGCGCGTGTTGGCTCTGCCGGGGGGGGGGATAGGATCCGACCCCCCAAGGCAAAATATCGAGGTCTAGGGGGGGGGTCCAACCCCCCCAAGGCAAAATATCGAGGTCTGGGGG
>LGRX02024131.1:0-14964 GCA_001247695.2 Cymbomonas tetramitiformis | reverse complement strand
TTCGACACATTGTCGATTGTGACAATAGCGAATAGGGAGTCCCTATTCGCTATTCAAAAATGGTCTCGCATCTTGTTGGATTGAAATATTCCACCTGGTGCAGCATCGATCGGGAATATGTTTGTATGATCCAAGCTTTTTGCACGGAATTCAAAATGTCAAATGACAGGTCTACAAGAGGAACAGGTTTCACCGAACCTGTTATCTGAAGAATAACGTGGACCACTCAGCGGGTTGTATTTGAAATAACAAGAACGGGAACAACATTGGGATCAGGTGTCAAAAGGGCTCGATTCGAGATAATCGTATCACATAGGAAATGCTCGTGATCATCATAGACAACACAAATTCAGATTCAGAATCCGCCAGAAACGCCGCGGTATGTGTGGGGATGTACCAGTGTGGCCTCCGGGGCCATATCCGCAGAAATTCCACCCCGTGCCACCACAAATTTCTGGCGGATCTGGCCCTACCATAAACACTGTTAGGGAGGTTCCACAAAGCCAAAGGGCGGAGAACTATAAAGAACTAAGAACTTAGCGCGACGCCACGTCAGCATCGTGCAAACGTCATCGTCACGATCGCGCTTATTTCTCCGCTTAACACTTAAATGTCGAACGCAAAAAACGAACAGTATTTTAATCAGCTTTTGCACATGTGAGCCTGTTTCGGTGGATTGTGCGTGTATATGGTATCTAGACAAAACATATGCGATATCCTCGTAGTTGACTATACACACATGTAAACCTCCTATCACCGCGTTGCGCATGATATTTGGATTGCTATACCACGACCCATGCAACACGCTCAAAACCATGTGATAAATCTGGTACCTGTACGATTTTTTACACCTTCGCGATCGCCGCGCATATATGGCACGCTAAACATAATATCGATGCGAAATGTATTTGTAACATGAAACACCGATATTCCCATATTTTTACCGGTACGTTGCCGGTCATTATGATGGATCGCCGGCATTTAACCGGATATGTCGGTTATTTCCGGCATGTCCAGTTATGGCTCCGTGGTTTCCGGTTAAGCATGCCCATGTGCCGGCGAACAAAAGACCATTCAATTCACACAAAAGAATATCGCTATACCACACCTACAACGATGAGAATGTGCATATGGGTGAAAATATTTGCCAGATCTTGTTCGTAATCGGCTTAACCGTATATGTTGTTCGACATTTGAGTGTTTTAAAACTCTCTGCGACGAATTTCACGCTTTTTTGTTTCCGCACGTATAATTGTAGATTTACGAATCGAGAATGCAAAAACCAGGGTTCGGTATCGGTTGTGCCGATATATCGATATATCGGAATATCACAATCAATCGATTACCAAGGGTGTTAAATTGGAATCGATCGATTGATAGGGGTAAAAAAATCGGAATCAATCGATTAATAGGCGTGGCAAATCGGAATCAATCGATCAACCGGCGTGCCATATCGGAATCAATCGATCATCGGGCGCAAAATATCGGAATCGATCGATTGCGATTTGCAATTTGCACAATCGATACTGTATTTGAATATTCGATTTATATCGGAGGAGTTGGATAAAGTGAACGATCGCATATACACATGCGGATAATTTCGTCTTTTTAAATGTGAATTTTCATAAAACGAAATTCCGTCATATATTAATATTTGGACAATCGTATATAAACATAAATGAGGAATAAATGTATAATAATAATTGTAATTGTATATATATATATATATATGTTTGTATGTATGTACATATATAATGTCGTGATATCGTACTTTATATATATAAATCTCAATAAGTTATTCATACAAATTCGAACATCATGAAACATATTTATAATACAAAAAACATACCCACACTGCCACGAGTCTCGTATAAATGGTGTAGTTGGGTATGAAGGATGCTTCCATTGCTAGTACCCTGGTTTCGACTCCGGGTGGCGCCACGATCACTTTACCCATGGACAAGGGCGGGGCCCCGAACGTTCCCCTGCGAAGGAATCTGCCTCTAGGTGGGCGAGATGTGGCATCCAGGACCCCACTGTCAGCGTCTACATTTCGCGTCTGAATTTTGCGTAGAATGTAATGCAATTTCATTGCCGACATTCCGATATATCGATACCAATTACCGATATATCGATATTGCCAATGTATCGATACATCGGAATTCTGGTGAGTTTATCGGTATGGATCGATAGGGCTTGCCGGTTGATCGGAATCGATCAATTGATGGTCTAGAAAAATCGAAATCAATCGATGAGCAGTCCGGGAAAATCAGTATCGATCGATCGATAGTCAAAAAAATCGAAATCAATCGATGCGCAGTCAGAAAAAATCAGCATTTATCGATATGTAGTCGGGAAATATCGGAATCAATCGATAAGGCAGTTTACAACCGATACCGAACCTTGGCAAAAACCAAGCGCGACAAAACAAATTATGTGCACGCGCTTAAGAGTCGATTTTTGAGAGGTGACGGAGAATTCCGGTTGTGCGATTCACAGTGTTAACACCTCAAAGACGAAGTCCCCATACTGCAAAGCTGATATTCGAGAGCTGGCACGAACATGATGCTAAAACATGCGTAACTTGCGATAAACTTGTCCAAATTACCTTATATTTCGCATAAATTGGAAAGCATCGCCTAATCTTCCTATATGCATGCATTATAAAGCTACATCGCATCGCATAATGCATGCGGGTAGTCCTAAAATTAGCAGTTTACACAGAAATCTCTGCACTTTGCGGCGGATTTCCCGGACGAAATATGATGATCTGAGGACGTAACGCGCATGGATATCATTCCAATACTCGCCATATGTCAATTGAACGCATTTGCTACCTCGCGGGATGTCAGATACTTGCTCAGGACGGATAGTCCTAAAGTTGACACTTTACAGAGAAATCTCAGTACTTTGAGCGCACGTGACGGGTGGTATATGGGATGTAAGGGGCATGTGCGACATACCACTAGGTCGCAATTTGAGTCTACTAAATATAGATACTTCATATGCCATCATTCAAGGTCGTATGATCAAGTTATGCCTGATACCGCATAAAAGCTGATATTCCATACTGCAAAAGGGACTTCGTCTTTGAGGTGTTAAGGATGAATCACATCGTGAATCACACTTCTTAACACTGCGATCGTTGGCCAAAATGCCACTGCCAAAATGATATACCAATCTCCGTCCCCTCTCAAAAATCGACTCTTAAAGTTTGGGAGCCGATCGATCGCAGGATTAATTAAAAATAAAAATCTGCGGCAGTGAGCTGCTCAGTCGAAAAGAATCCCTTAGTTCTTAGTTCTCCGCGAGGGCGGAGAGATAAAAATCGTTAACACTGGACGCGGAGAAATAAGCTCTCCGCAGGGCCCCTCGCGGAGAACTAACGTGCATGCTATAGTGTGACACCCAGATTTGGGCTCGTGAAGAGGAGCGGAGAACTAATTACGTTCATGCTATACCCAGATTTGGGCTTTTGGACCTGGGCGCTTTTTTTGATCGCTGCTTTGTGGTTGGCTCACCTCCCGGCGATTCATTGTGTATGTAAAATCGACGAGGATGCCAATGAAAACATGGGAAAATTGGATGTGGCCAATGTGACGATCGCGTTGGAAGGCCAGGAAAACTGCATGTTGCACCTTTTTTTCCTCTGTAAGAGCATCCTCGTGAGAAATTGAAAGGAATCGTTTGAGTTTTTACAGCATCTTTCTTGACATTTTTTACTGAAACGTTTTACCTCTGGGTTTTCATTTTGCGCTTTTTGCGCTTTTCATTTCGTGGGGGTCGAACTCGGACAGAAGACATGCCCAGTTGAGCCCAAAGCCCAAAGTTTGCGCTTCTCCGACCCGCAGTTTTAACTGTGAGCTCTTGGATCGTAATCGGCTGACGGGAATCAGTACGCCTCACCGGGAAAACAGATCTCTTGTCGTGAACGACGACGTGGGACAGATTGAACATGACAGTTTCAATGCTTCCATGGCGGCAGAAATATTTCTTTTGACGCGTACAGTACTGTTCGATCAATAGTCGGAATGAAGTTTTTGGAATCGCTCGGATACAGAAAATCAGAATTATATATCCCGATAAATGTTGAAGAATGATGACGCGTGACAGGCGCCGGGGCTTCCGCTGGGCTTTTTCAAGAGCCCAAATCTGGGTATAGCATGAACGTTAGCCTAGTAAAAATCGGTATATAGTAGAGCCCTGTGACTGTGTCATGGAGCGTCGGCGGTGCCGATGCTGTCCGGGGCCGGGAGGTGGCGTATCAGCTAAATGGTGCATATCCAACGCACGAAATACGGCGATCGAGGAGGATGGCCGTTATCCAACGCACGAAACGTGATCGTGGAGGATATCCAACGAATAAAACGTGATCGTGGAGGTTATCCAACGAATGAAACGTGATTGTGAAGAATATGCAACGCACGCGTACACAATTTTAGTAGTTATATATATGTGTGTGTGTACTTATACTTATACTTATATATGTGTGTGTGATGTACACCTTCTGTGTTTTCCCTTGAATTTTGTGGGGAGCACTTAGGTGCCCGCATGTTTCCTTTTTTTGACATGGGGTGTCCATGCTGTGTGGTGTGACTGCATTCATGACATAACCATGGACCAACAGGTCCCATCCATCGACCGGGAGCCACTGGGGGGCATGCCAGCAGGGTCCGCTTACTCCGTAACCCAGAGACCAACAGTTGTTTGGCGACGATCGGTCACATCGTATCATCTTTCCATGCTGCTTTGCATTTGGGTTGGGAATATGTATGCGTTTGTGGTATCTTGTCACGGCCCCGCCCTGCTCTTGATTTGCTTTTCACATCCACTGGGATGATGATGGGCTGGCTTTTGTTGGCCGATCTCATGCCGTTCAGTGTGTACTTATATACCGATATTCGTTATCGCAATATAAATTAAACGTGTTGTTTTAATAAAGCACCCGTTTCCCCGTCCTAAGCACCCCGTCCTAAGCGCTCGACGGTCGCGTCAGGTCGCGATCCTGAATCTGGCCTGCTCGTCGGTTTTTTGAATTACAGAGCTCCGCGGTTTAATCGGGCATTTTCAGCATTTTTAATGCCGCGGTAAATTCGGCCGCCATCGTTTTCCCGTAAAATCTGTCATACGGAGACACATTACGTCTGTATGATAGCGCTTGACACGCACTCGTGCTACCAGTGAGACACTTTACGCATGCTGCCGAGCGGAGGGCAGGTTGCATGCTGGCGTGGGGAAGGCAGGTTGCATGCTGGGGAATAGTTTTCAGAAGCATATGAAAAATATTCTAGTGCTTCTGAAAAGTATTCCTACTTATTATATATCATAAACCCTTTGCCTTGCCCTTTACCGCTGCACGCGACCGGCAAGCATCTTTGAAACTTCCGAGTTTTAAAGATGCGTTTTGTATTTTGGGTGCACCCTAATTTTACAAAACGGCCGAGCGCTTCCCGTTTGTGCGGGATATTCACATTTATTCCATGGAATATGTCACATACTTTCCGCCAAGCCGTCTTCCAAATTCCCCTCCTGTCACAAATGCAACCCATGGCATCCATCCCGCAACACACCCTACCTTAACCATTAGCTTAGTAAACCATGAGCCGAGCCACGCTTGAATAATCACACACAACCACTTCCCACCACAGGCCAGCACCGTGGCCGCCATAGCCAACACACAACGCGCCACGCTCCTCCCGTTACACGGCACCGCCGCCCCACCTAGCCCACGTGTGTGTCTCACCGCCGTTGCCAACCCCCCTGGCCGCTGATTCGCGACCGCAGAAGAAGCACGCACAAGCGCTAACAAGGGTTAGTATCCACCCACCCCGCGCCTGATTCGGCGCGAAGTGGGATAGACACCCTTGATTGATCACACAATCATATCCACTCCCCAGCCCAAGCCGACACCGCGCCACGCTCCTCCCGTTTCACGGCACCGCCGCCCCGCCTGACCCACGCACCCGCAATATATGCAATTTCTGCTTTGCAGCCCTTTTTACAGACGAAATTAGCTCCCCAGCACCCCGTGAATGTGACCCGATGTGAAATATCACTTCTCGATGCCTAGTAATAACTTCTAGATACTTCTCACAACTTCTAATAACTTCACCGTATCATTTGCATATCTCACGCGCCCACGAGACATGCATTTTCTGTTTTCCAGTCAGTTTACAGACGAAATTAGCTCCCCAACGCCCCGCGAATGTGACCCGATGTGGAATATCACTTCTCGATGCCTAGTAATAACTTCTAGATACTTCTCACAACTTCTAATAACTTCACCGTATCATTTGCATATCTCACGCGCCCACGAGACATGCATTTTCTGTTTTGCAGTCAGTTTACAGACGAAATTAGCTCCCCAACGCCCCGCGAATGTGACCCGATGTGAAATATCACTTCTCGATGCCTAATAATAACTTCTAGATACTTCTCACAACTTCTAATAACTTCACCGTATCATTTGCATATCTCACGCGCCCACGAGACATGCATATCCTGCTCCGCGGCCCATCTGCGACTTGTATAGCAGCCGTGTGGCCACAGTAATTATCGAAAATGTAAAATATTGCCTTCGGGTGATTTCTTATAACTTCTAACATGCTCTTGAAACTTCTTGCGACTTCTTAATGCCATTTTCATTGATTATGCAATTTATAGTGCAAGCCCGTCCACCTAGCCGTGCTACATGCCCGCTTCGACCAGATGGCAAACCTCTAGCAGTATGTGCTTATTATGGAAGTTGTGAGTCACTGCCCGAGGACGAAAACATTCAGCAGGGGCATAGCAGGGGCAAGGGCAGGTTGTGGAGACGGGAGGACTCACCGCCGGGTTGAGCATCGGCCCGAGGAGGTTGAAGGCGGTGCACACTTTGAGGGACTTGCGCACGGGTGCAATATGCTGCTCTCGGTGCGCCATCACCCCTCCCACAAACAAAGCGCGTCCCTTCAGGCTTGCTTGAAACACTCAAGCCCACTTAGTTTCCGAGCGGATAGCACTGGCAGGCTAGCCGCCATCACAAAATGGCCTTGAGAATGGCACACTATCGCAACCTGAGATGAAGAGCACTGGGGAGGAGCGAAGGCCACATAGGTAGCATCGGGGAGGGGTGCTTGCCTTCATCGCGGGGTGATAGCGGGGAGCGAACATGAACCCCATGTTGCACTCATTGACACACTCCGCCATCGACTCTGGGCAAGGTCAACCTGCATCCGATCGTGACGGCGTCCGAATCTCACACATTGTGTGGCATCTAAGCCGCCGGTTGTGTGGCATCTAAGCCGGTCAGCCCCGCCGCTACAGTAATCACTCAGTAATAAGAAAACCCGCCAATAAGAAAGTAGCCAGCTTTTTTGATTTCTTCACAATATTTAACACATAACACTCCATATTTAAGATCTCTATACAAATAAGAAATTTGCTAGGCTGACCGAAAATTCCTGTTTTCTTAAAATCGAGTGTTTACTGTACAACAACAGAGCCTATGCAACCTGGCGGCCTGTTGGGCAGTGCTGCTACAACAACCTGGCCTGTTGGGCAGCTCTGTTCCAACAATTTGGCGTGTTGGGCAGTGTTGTTGTAGAAACCTGGCGTGTTGGGCAGTGCTCTTATTAGGCCTACGCCGCTGCACCACTGCAGTCTACACGGCAGCACTTTCCAGCACAGATACGAACAACGAAGCACGTAACAACATGCTTACCGCCTCTACAACTTATGCCTTTCAGCCAAACTGCGGCCTGTGCAGCAAGCTTGCTAGCGCAACTAGTTGAACGCGATCTATGCGGCAGCGGGTTTGGCAACGCCGTCACAATACAGTCTGTTGGGCAGCAAGAATGCCAGAGCCCTTCGAGCACCGCGACCCGCGAGGCAGCACCCTCGCCAGCATCGTTAGGACACCACGTCCTATTGGGCAGCAGGCTGGGCAGCTGGGCACGGATATTCAAAAACCTTAGGAAGCTCGCAGTGTTGCCTTTGAAACAAGTTGCTGGTCAGCACAGAACAGGAACCTTCGCTTGAAAACCTATCTCAAGCACTCCGCGTGCGACGGCGTAGACGCAGAACACCCGATGACGGAAGGTCGCACTTGCAGAGAGCGGGTATGATGTTACAGACGAGCTCCTAGGCACGGGCAAGATTACCTCCTTCCCAAGCTCGGGGGACTCCTGCTGCATCCGAAGTGCTTCGGTCGCTTTATGGTGCTGCAACCAACTCACGATGGATCTCAGTGGGCAATGCCCTTTTGTTGAAGCACCGCGAGCTGTGACAGGTCTCCGTCTCGCACCTGCTGCAAAAGGGTTTGCTCCACCCCATGGGGTAGAAGCAGGTCTCGCCGCGGAGTCATTGACGGTGTAATGAGGTGGCGCTCCTGGTTGCCGCTGTACTGCCCAAGGTGCGGGTGGAAAAGGATCAGGCTCCGAGCTGGGTTGAGTCCGTCCGGCAGGATTTTGCACAGCAGGTGTCGCAGCTGAAGGAACGGCTGAGGCAGTCGGCTGAGGTGTGGAGTTCCAAGGCCTGCTCTCTCGCAACGCCTTTCCGGAATGTTAGATCGAAGGCACAAGCTTGTATATTTAGAGTATATTTCCTGCGGCAAAGGATACAGACAGGGCAGGCGGAAATGGATGCGAACCAACGACTAAGCAAACGCCAATGAGGAAGTCAGTTCTATCCTGACACTGCACCGCACGTCCCCATGAATAGTTTACCAGGATCTGAGGCACTGGTAGGGGTGCTTGGACCCATGCGAACAAACGCCAAGAAGAATTAGTGGAGGAACTAGGGTGCGGTGCTCGCGATTACCAGAGTTTCTCCGTCCGCAGTGGGCTCCCCAGACTCGCCACCTATCTATCAAGTCGCGACGGTTCAGGCAGGGAGAGAGAGGGTAAGAGGGATGGCAGATCAGGCAGGGGGAAAAAGGGCGGTGAGAAGGGCCGTGCATGTAGCTCTGGGCCCAGTGGCACTGCGAGCGTGACTCTCGTGCTCATGCCAAATATGCAGTGCGCGCGCGTGTGTGCATGCCGTGTCCCGGTGCACAATGCTGATCACAACAGGAGATGAGTGGGAAAAGATAACTCGCCGTGGAAGGGTGCCAGAAGGTGAGCAGGGAGGAAGGAAGCAGGAGGACAGAGACCGAGGCACGGAACGTCGGGCGTCGAGTCGTCGGTAGGGCAGGCTACACCAGCGAGAGGAAGGGCGATCTCGTGAAATCGAAAGAGGAGAGGGAAAATTGAGGACGAGGTGACGAAAGAAAGCAGGAGCACGAGGATGCAGCGGAGGCGGATCGGAGCAGAAAAGTGAAATACGGCCGAGAGTAAATCAGTGAAAGACGGATGGTGGAAATAGAGGGTTATTAGAGGCGGGCACGAGGTTGGTCAGTGGAAGAGCACAGAATCGGTCAGCGAGCGGGAGAAATGATCGCGGTCAGCGATCTGAGTCAAACCAGGCAGGGGGGAAACCAAGAAAGGAGAACGAGAGAAAAAGTAGTGATCAGAAAAGAATGGAGATACGGAAGAAAATAGAGATCAGAGAAAATAAATAGAGGACGGTATACAGGAAATCACCGGAAGGGAAAGCCCACCCCGCACCCCCCGAGGTATGAGGGAGCAAGGGAAAATAGAAAAGATCGTTGGGGGGTGGGCGCGAGGAGGTCGGACGGCCGTCCCGGACGGCCATTACTCTGGGCGCGGTTTATAGCAACCCCCGGGGTGACAGCGGGTTTCGGCGGCATGGCCAACAGCATCGACGACAACTCCGTCACCAAAGACCCGGTGATGTGTCATCCAGGGGCACGTGCATTCTCTGGAGTTGATTCTATGTCCCCAGAGGCTCGGCAGCAGGTGTATGCATGTTACAGACGGTTTGCTGCTGCAAGTGGTGCCGGTACCGGGTGGTGCATCATGTGCAGGGTGTATTCATCATTATTTTCTTTACGGCCCGCAATCGTAAAATATACTGGCCCGCTTTCGGCAAATCCGACCAAGCTCCAAAATTGCCCGAAATTTTAATATTAAGTAGGATGATATTGGAAAACCCGCACAACTTTGCATGATTTTTTTTTGATATCTTCACCTTAAACGTCACGGCCTGCACCCACATGCTCCATCGGCCCGCATGCGGCCCGGAGTGGCGAGCTACATACGCCCCCCGGCCGGACCCCCACCGTAAGTAATATACCCTGATCATGTGGCGTGGCTCTGGAGCTTGGCGGTGTGCCCGCTGATGGAATTCCTTAACACTCTGGATGTGGATCAGCCTGGTGGTGACTGGTACACGCGCGGTTTTATTTTGACAACCAGTTACGACATCTTCGATCTGAGCGTTGCTGTCTGGTTTCGGCTTTGGTTCGGTAGAAAATCAATGCTGGCATTTGGCAGTCTGCACTTTGAGATTTGTGGCAGCCGGCTTACTTGGTGTAAAATTCCAACCTTGCTCTCAATTATATCAAAAGTGCACAGTAGTTCGGTATATGCCCAAGTGTCATTATTAACGATTCCTGCTTGCATTAATTATTGCTGACACCCTTGTACGGAGGTGGTGTGCTGAGATATATGTGTTTCATTCGGGCACTGCTCCCGAGAGTCTCGGTGTAGGCTCTTGACCACATACCCCTAGCTAGTTTGTCCGTTCAAACCATTGTGACTTTGTTATATTAGCAGTAGTATCAGGAGTACAGTAGTTCTGTGTATACTCGACCGAGCGAGCGGGTTTAGGTTTTAGCTTCTCTCTCAAATTATTATTATTGAGTTTTATCACATACTTAGTGAGCGACACCCTGAATTCTGGTAGCAGTCGGATATATCAACCGGATATATCCCTCTACGTGTTGACCCTCGCTCGCCTCCTTACTTTGTACTAGGCGGATCGATCTCAAAAAGAGATCTCCACTAGGCCATCTGACCGTAGAATCATGTGCGCGACAGTGCTTCGCTTTTTGCTTCCCAACATGCCATGCCATAACGCGAGGGTGGCGTCGCGATAAATGTACGCGACTGCAGTGGCACTGTCATCGTTAGCGTCTGGCGATCGTGAGATCGGAAGTTCGTTTGTGTCGCCCATTGGGATTCGCGCTTTGCTGATTAAGTAAGTAAGGTAATTTGGTCCGGTTCCAAATCATAAGGAGCAGAGGTTCGCAAGGGATCTGCGGCCGGTGAGGGATAACTGGTCGGACGATTGGCCCCCCACCGAGACCACGCGCAAGAACAAGACGATTGAGAGATTGGACCCCGATTTCTACGCGGCGGTACGTGTTGACGTATTCAGTACCGCACCCATGCTGGCTAACCTGCAGGGCGGAGTCCCTCTGCGCGTGCTGACCACATTAACGATGACGCGCATTCATACCTCTGTCATGGGAGCAGCGAGCAGGCAGACCTAGGAGTGGCAGTCGGGGCGGGCGCGCCTGCGGCTGTCTACTTTGGCGAGAGCAAGTTATTAGCGGAATACCCGTGAACAGGTTGTGAAAAATTACCCTCAGAGCGCAGTTCAGTCGGTCGAAATAACTGCAAAGTAATTACCCGGAACCGAAACCTAACCCGAATATCCAACTGTACGGAGTGCTGACTAGGTCTAGAAACGCCCCGAGTCGCGTCACAAGTGTCGGTCATCACGGATAAGTACACGATATTATGTTCGCATATTTTCCAATGTAGCGGATAGAAATTCGTCTTCGACTTCCTAAACATCATCAGATTTATAAGGGATGGACACGAGACAAAACCGCGTCGTTTTTGTACACGATATTGTGGGATCCTGCGATATTGTGGAACTGGTATAGTTGCGCACAGCTACAAAAGTCCAACAGCAATGTGGGGTACCACGATATCCGTGGTATCCTCAGTTATAGCATCACATCTGAACACAGCTCCCTGATGCAGGTTATAAGTGATGTTTGTATCATTGCCAGATCGAATGCGCGCGATCAGGACTGTTCCATTTACTATCCTACGGAGGGGGGCCGGTGGACGATACATTGGAAATATGTCCGCTGGCGCGGTGGGGAGGGGATGCTATCTACTGTTATGTATGGTCGGTATGCCTGGTTGTCCGCAGGGGGGACCGGGGGGGGGGATTCAAGCACTATGCCTTCAACCCCCCCACATATGATACTAAATTGAACAGCCCTACCGACAGTGAGTAACAAATACTTTGACGATAATGATAATAGCAAGCACATATACATTTCATTTCATAATAGCAAGCACACATAACAAATCATTTCAGACACGCTAGTTAGGCTGTGCTGCCATTAGTTGATAGCTTGATATATCTATATTGTGACTGTCAAAAGCCAATACGTGCTCTTGAGAGTTAAGGCTGGACACTGCCATTCAGATCGTTCACTACTAATCAACGAGCAAGCCTCGTCAAATACCAATTTCGTATGTTTAATTGCACCTTCAACACAGACGAGGCACCCAAGGGCACACAACAGCAACTATGTTGCACACTGCTACTTATTTTAAGGTGACTTGATGGTACTGTTACTGTCATCACACCCAACGGTTTATCTGATTACCGGTGCCGTATTACCGTGCTTTCTGTAAATCTGTTGCATGGCCTTTCTGTGCACATTTGTATTTGATGTGTGGCCAACTCCGAGCAGTGTCTTGTTCGTAATAGCCGCGCACAGCAACATATCGTTCGTTGCCGACGATGAGTAAATGACGCCGATGTATAAATCCCAGTGGGTTGAAAGGTGATGATGCATGCACGCCGCTTAAACGTGTACCTTCGTGCGCCGTTGTCGGATGAAATATACATTTGTGTGAGATGCACACCTCCCCACGAAGCTGTGGTAGTCAATGTGGTCAGTTCACGAGGGCCAATTTTGCGTCTCAAAGTATTCATCCATGATCTACCCCCTGGGCCAAAACGTGCCAAATTCAATGTGGTAAAACAACTGCAGACATTTGCCTCGTTTATGTAATTATGACTTAAATATGTGTGCTGCCAAATATTTTCATGTGGATACCAACCACACCTGATGACTGTAGATATCGTTCACATGCACATGCATATGCACATACACATGTGTACATTGCATGCTCGGTATATATTATGTGTGGGCGGATCAAGACAGCACCATTGCGGCCTTCTGTGGCACGATAAGATGAAAGTCGCTACCGCAATGCACAATCAATTTACTATGAAAGCATGGATGCGTGGTCAACCCCCAGGTAGGTCCTGCCCCTCAACCACCAGGAGGGGAGCCTATCATGAGCATGAGGGGAACAAAAACAACTAAAAAAGGGGAACAATATTTACTTATCTAGGTTTCTTTGGAGGGAATAACGTTCATCACTTCATCTGGGATTGTGTGATTTTGTCCCCCAAAATCCGATTAATATTGGAGTGATGCGCTGCTGTGAGATACAATTGATGGTACTTGGCGGCAGGGAGCATGTGCAGGGGCAAAGTAAAATAGTACAGTAAAAGTAAAACACATTTTTTGGATGATTTTCTGCTAACCGAAGTGCCCATCACTGCACATTTAGCAAGTTCCACGCATGATAATGCGCGTTACACACATTTCACATGGGACAATGGCACAAATTCCACTGTGTGCGGTTTTGACCCATAACAATTAAGCATTAATTATATATGAATGTCCTTGCTAGTAGACACGAGTGAAAGTGCTCACGAGCGCAAACCCTGCAAACGGTCCACCCGCAGCAACGCGTCGCTGGGCTTGCCTAGGCTGTGATTTCTTGGACTCGATGTAACGACCCAATCGTCTTCCGCACAGATTGTTGCATCAACCTGGTACTGCATGTCAGACGCCTCCGCCCAGGATCACTTGGATCGCAATCCTGGCTAGCCTAGGCGGTGATTGGTCCAAAATCCAGATCACCCTGTGCACGCGCGGTCACTTTGAACTCGAAATTGGATAATCTCTTCATTGATCTGCAGAGCATGCATACTACATGAGACGCCTCCTACGCATGTCCACGCGCCGGTGACAAACTGCATCATTGTCCTCAATGTAAGTACCTGGTATTTTTTGTCGCATGCATGGTCATTTTTGTCGCTGTCGCAAGAAAATGTTTTTGTCGCAGGTCAAAAAAGGAAATCTTGTGAAAAAAAAACCACGAACTCTGCTTTTTCCCTTAAAGGGGCAAAGAACGATTTCACAAAAAAAGGTGGAGGGACGAAACGACATCGTCATCAGAACACTGTCAAGAAGAAGTTTCGACATGATTTTTTAAAATCTTCAGCGTTGTCGCTCGCCTTTGGAAAATACACCATTCCCCCATCGACTATTTTTTGACCGCACGATCTACTCGTCGACCAAACGATCGGATCGTCGGATTAGGAGTCCCTCGAAGACTGCATCTTCATGTTGTCGCAGGGATCTTGAATACACTACAACCCTACATCAACTATTTTTTTACCAACCGATCAAATCGTGAACCGAACGATTGGACCGACCGATTTTGCATGCTAATGGATTCGTCCGAAGACAAGATCTTGAATTGGTCAGAGTTCGTCTATTGAAGACGCGGCAGTCCTTTATCGACTAATCGGACCGCCCAATCGGATCGTCGACCAAACAATCAGACCGTCCGGTTTCAAGTCCTGATGGATGTGTTGTTGTGGTCTGTGGTGCAACATGCAAGTGTCGCGAGAGCGTGACAGCGCGCCACTTGTGTGACCCACAATCGTAATCAGTCTCATAGCTTGCTTGACACATCAAATAGCCCTTTAGCACGACCGCCTTTCAATTTATTTTCAGCGTTCAAAACATTCTGTGCTGTGTGTAGTTGCGATTGTGATTTTCCGGTGACTGTTTCTAAGTGAGGGAGTGTATGCAGGTTTCCACTTCTGTTGTTTCATATTCTCTTACTAGCGCGCTAACTACTTCTGTCTCATCCTGGTTTGCAGCATCTGGCATTTCTTTTGCTTGTCACAGGATTGCAGGATTGTGCGCCTTAGCCACTTTCTTCCAGCGTACTTCTTGAGGCTGAA
>LGRX02024118.1:0-21019 GCA_001247695.2 Cymbomonas tetramitiformis | reverse complement strand
CGTGTAAATTTTGTCACCCAAGTGACAAAATTCATTGTCACTTGGCGCTCTTTTGTCGCCAATGGGTAAATTTATCGCCACGACCTAATAGGGACCATTTGTCGCCATATGCTGGAATAGTCACACCGCCTGATTATGTGACTCTTCCCGTAGTAGTGTTTGTGACTGTCACCCGAACCAGAACCCTAACTGTTTATGCCCATATAACGGGTTAACTTATCAACTTTAATAGATTCTGACAAAACTAGCACTGAGTGAATATATCCCGGGTCTTAGGGGTATATCCAACAGGTTTGGACCCACGCACTCTTTATTTAGACACTGCAAATTTTAGCCATGTCTGGCTAATACAGCGACGCTTGAGATGGAGTGAGGGGCTTCACTAGAGACGCGGCGGAGCGGTATGGCCTAGCTGATGTCTGGTTGATTGCATTTACGGGAAGCTTGTGCACGAGGGGGACTTCGTTTTCCTCGCTACGCGTTGGTTGGCGTTGGAAATTTTGGCCGGATCCGACACCACTTTCCTTGGCCGCGTCACTCTGCATCCACATGCACGTGGGGAGATTTTTACGCCACAGCTTTCCCTTGCTTTCCTCGACAACCGCATTACGACTTTTGGCCGCCGCTCCTTCCGTACCTCGTCCCATTCTCCCTCACTTCGTCTCTACAGTCTCTTTTATCATGGTTGCGACTAGATTGACTTCGAGTATGGCGTCACGCCGAAGTTCTCTAGCGACGGTTTTCGACTCTGCTGCCGCCCGTAATTCGGTGACGCCGGCTACGCCGGCACCTGCTGGTGTTCCGGCTGCGAACTCCGCCCAGGCGGTTTTCCTGGCGGGGGTTCGCTCATTGACCCGTGAGCGCTTCGACGAGAGCGTAGCGAAGCACGTCATCCTGAAATGTTTCCGTGAGAAACATGAGAGATTCACCGGCACTGAGTCCAACGCGCAGGTGCTCCTCGCGAAGCTGGTGCCTGCCCTCCAGGAGGCATTCGAGGTACAAGACGTTTTATTTGCACCGCTTTTCAACTTGGAGGACTCCACGTTGGTCGTCCGCTCCGAGGCCAACAAACTGCTATTTTCGACTCTCGAGCTCATCGTGTGTCCCGCCTCTCCGGCGGGGGAATGGCTCGAGGCATCTGCGACGCTGCACCCGATGAACCGGGCAAGCGAGTTTTACTGGAATTCGCACGTCGTCTGCTGAACTCCGGTGCACCCTTTCAGGGGACATCGGACCTCCTTGGCGTCCGCTTCAAGGTCCACACCGACCCGTCGGAGTCCGTCACGGACTTCAACGCAGCCTTGCGGTCCGCGAGGAGGAGGAACACGCTGGACGATGATGAGGTGAATGAGCGCTTTATTACGGCGCTGGGTCTTGTGTTCTACGCGCCGGTGGTGTCGCGGCTATTCACGCACCAGCAACGGGCGGCCGTCGACCTTTTGACCATGCAGCAATGGGTGATCGAGTGCTACGCCCGACACGTCCAGGCCGGTACGCACACTGCCACACGTACCCTGTCCGCAGCGGCCGTGACCACCGACGGGGACAGCTCGCAGCTATCCGACCTCACGGCCATCATCCTCGACGTGAAGCGGCAGATGAAGATCTTGACGGACAAGGTCAACGGCAAGGGGTTAACCCCGCGGGCGGACAAGAACAAGATCGGCAACGGGGGAGGCGTCTCCGGTGTACGATTTGCAGTTGGTGACCTCCCGACTGGAGGTAACTGGTCGCAGTCGCTTGGGAAGAAGCGCGTTGCCTTTCACAAATGCGGCAGCGGCGACTTCGTCCCATTTTGCGGAAATTCTACATGCAAGAAGGACGACGCGCGCCACTGGCACCGCGACTGTCCACATGACGGCAAGCACCGCGCTGGGGGAAAACGACCATATCGCAAAAATGAGACACGCGGATGTCTCATTATATTCTCATTTTTTGAAAAGTTATGATAACGAGGTTTTTTTTATATGACTAGATAGCATTTGGAGAGTACATAATGACACGTTATTTCAAAATTTGAAATTTTAGGGTATAGCCCGAAATTTGGGGTTTCCAGGCGATTTTTCGCCCCGTTTCGGGCGGTGCTCAGGTTTCAATCGGCGGAAGTTATGATAACGAGGTTTTTTTTATATGACTAGATAGCATTTGGAGAGTAGATAATGACACGTTATTTCAAAATTTAAAATTTTAGGGTATAGCCCGAAATTTGGGGTTTCCAGGCGATTTTTCGCCCCGTTTCGGGCGGTGCTCAGGTGTCAATCGGCGGAAGTTATGATAACGAGGGTTTTTTTATATGACAAGATAGCATTTGGAGAGTAGATAATGACACGTTATTTCAAAATTTGAAATTTTAGGGTATAGCCCGAAATTTGGGGTTTCCAGGCGATATTTCGCCCCGTTTCGGGCGGTGCTCAGGTGTCAATCGGCGGAAGTTATGATAACGAGGTTTTTTTTATATGACAAGATAGCATTTGGAGAGTAGATAATGACACGTTATTTCAAAATTTGAAATTTTAGGGTATATCCCGAAATTTGGGGTTTCCAGGCGATTTGTCACCGTGATTCGGGTGGTGCTCAAGCGCCATTTGTTGAAAGTGGTGATAATGACGATGTTTTCATATTGGATACGTCAAAGTCATTCCAAACAAACTGAGTCTGAAGAAACTTTTGTTCATATCTTACATACACCCCGAGAATGGGAGGCTTTAATGTTAAAAGCGGTGGCACCAACCTTAAATCTAGGGGGTGTAGGTCTGCACGAGACTGTAACTGTGTGCGTAGCACAAAAAATCAACAAAAACCGACAAAAGGCACGAAGAATGCTACCAGATAAGACGTTGGTGCTATGAAAATATACAGTCTTTATTTGAACAGGCAAAGCACCCAGGGTTAGGGGTTTTCTTGCGGGCGCGGTATTATTCATTGTACAGGCCGGTACATACGATGGCAGTGCAGGTGCGATCTCTCAGTTCGTTTGCTGGCTGGCTTATTAAGCATAATAACTACCTATTTGCTAACAGACATGTACAGGTCAAACGTTTGCACAATCACCTTGGCGCGCAGAACTTGTTCAGACATTTCCAGGTGCTGGGCGAGCTCCTTGTACCCGTTGTACTGTGCGATCGCCGACCGTTTCTTGTCCGTGTCCTCGCACTTCAAGTCTGTCCAGAGGCTTTCTCCTATCTTCTCAGCGTCAGCTTTCGCCGCCGGGTGAGGTCGAACTGACCTGGCCACTGCGGACCTGGTCGTGGTGGAGAAGCGAACATCGCCGGTCGTGATGGAGGAGAGGCTCCCGGGACTTTGGAGCCCGTTGGCGTCGTTAAAGCAGGTGACCCTCCTCCTGCGCCGAGCGCCGGCGCTCCCGGGTAAAAGCCTCCTCCGCCCAGTTGGAACATTTGGGCGAACGGGCCTGCTGCTGTTACTGCCTGTTACCGGTGACGTACCAACCGCCCCCCCCCACACCAGTTACAAGTTCCGTGTCTTTCAATCTGGACCTCAAGCCAGAGTTCCCTCCTCCACAATAAACACAAACAACTTGAACGTAACAACTAGCTCCTACCTGCACGGCTGTCTTCAGGATCTCCCTCATCGCTGCAGCCTCCGAGGCGTGGTGATTGTTAATCTCCTTCAAGGTGTCCGCGTTCTTGTCTAGCATCCTCTGTTGGGCCAGTGCATTATTTTCGAGCATCTTCGCCTGGGCGTCGTGGGCCATTTTCGCAGTCTCGGCAGTGGTCCTTTGGAAAGACTCCGTTGCCTCCTTCAAAAGCGAGTCCCGAGAAGTAAGCGCCTTCGTGTTCTCCTCCAGCAAAGCCTGCTGCGCCTTCGTGTTCTCCTCCAGCAACACCTGCTGCCCTGACCAGAATGAACCCAATGTTGTCTGGTGCTCCTTGGCACGAGTCTCCTCCCGTTGCTTCGCCTCGGCCATCTGCATCTGCAGGGCTTCAGCGTGCTTCGTCGTAAGGAGCTCCACTGTCTTACGGCTTTCGTCTCGCTCGGCAGACAGGGCCGAAGCCAGCTGTTTTTCCCCACGCAGACGTTCATCCTCCACCTTCTTCTGCATCTCTTCTCGAAGGCTCGCCAGTGTCTCATCCGCCTTCTTCTTCTCGGCCTCCACTGCTTCCTTGGCCTTCTTCAGCTCATTAAGGTCCCGCTCGCTTTCTTCACGTTTCCGCTTGTCACCGACGCTCTGCAGCCTCCGCGTCTCGTCGTTCACCGACACCGCGAGCAAGGCACTCCTCAACTCCCCCTCTTTCACGTTCTGCGGAGGTCCGTCCATGCGTAACAAAACATCGGTCAGTACGTACCAAGCTGTAACAAAAAAAACAGACGATTGTAACTCAAGCAAAACTCCGTACTCACCTGCTTAGCCACATGCATGGCAACTGCTTCCGGCGGAGGCTGCTTCTTCCCCCCTCGCCGTCCGACGTCGCCCATGTCTTCGTCGCTGCTGTCATCCTCTTCGGCAAGATCCATAGGTACACGCACTACCGGGGCTTTGCCCTTCCCGCCTGGGATAGGGGTCGTGGTCTTCAGGGTGGAAGGCGGCTTCCGCGAGCTTCCAGTCGGGAAATCCTCATACACGGCGGTTTGGCCCTTGTTGCCTAAGATGATCTTCCCCACTACTCGCGCAGGGGCGTTTTTATTGAATTGGCTGCCCGCCAAGCACCACTTCCTAGCCTCAAACTTCCCACCAGCCTCTTTGCCCAGCTTCTCTGCTTCCTCGATCTTCTTCCAGAACATCCCCAGGACCTTATTGAACAACCTGTAGTGCTCGTTCTCCTTCTCAATTTCAGGTCTGGTTATCGGCCCATCTTTTCTGTCTTCCACCAGGCGCGTGACGACGCCTGTCAGAGAAGCCTTCGAGCCACTCTTCTTTGTTATTCGCACGTGCGGGTAGTCGCCGGCATACTTCTCCTTTCGCTTCATCTCCAGCTTCCGCTCATACACAGCGGAAGCCTGGAACATCGTGCAAGTAACGTCGCCCGGCTTGGGGTCATTGCCGTTTATCGCCATGTAAGTGGCGTGCCACTGGCCAACCCATGTCAGGCAAACGAACCTGTGGGCACCAACAACCTCCTTATTCATATATCTTGACTATGTACTACAAACGAATGTGTTACAAATGAAGTTGGGTCAGTGACAGGTTCATGGTCAGGCAAACGAACCTGTGGACACCACGAAACTCCTTGTGCATGGTGGTGGACACCCTCATTCCTTGCACCACTTCAAACCGGAACTCCAGGTACCGCTCGCACTTGATAGAAGCCTTGAAGGCTGGGATGATCGACTTTCCCTCCAGTATGCCGCTCTTGTTCAGTATCTTGTTTACCTGCTGATCAGGAACAAACTTCTGATAACTGACAATCACCCCGCTGTTCCCCACTTCCTCGGAAAGACGCGCGTCGAGATATTTCGGGCTGGTCTTCGGGTCGGCTGATATCGTGGTTTTGAGCTTATCTATAGGACCTTTGCCTGCTGGCAGTGCAATCCTCGTAATACCCTCCACCTCCTGGAACTTTTCGATACAAAAAAATAGTGCCTCGGGAACAGTAGGCAATACTTCGCAATCGTGTCGGGGATGCAATATAAGGATGGCGTCGGCGTAAGGACAGTCCTTTGGCATCTCGTACAACATGGTCTTCACCGTCGAAACGAACACCAACTCGGGTTGCAGCCTTTTGTTCTTCAGCTTGAAGGACAGAAGAAACCCCCATCGTTGCGGCTCCGGCTCCTTTTCGCTTTTGGACTCCCAGGTCGAAGGGTCGGTGGCGTCCGTGCAGGCTGCAGAACCTTTAAGCACTTCTTCCATCTCCGGGGTATGATCCTGGTTAAAAATAAATGGCTCGCTGATTTCACAGCCACTGTTCTGCAACATCAGGACCAGGTCAGCGTAGGTGTATGGCGCCTGCAACGTCCAATTTTCAATTACCTGCATGCGCTGGTCAGCCACCGCACCCCTCGTCTCGTGTTCTTCGGTAGCAATGGGGTTGTCTTGAAGTACCATTTGTGCCAGCGCTACGGGATCCCACCCTTGATCGGTCTCCTCTTCCAACCCAGTCAAAATGATGCCCGGGAGGTCCACGATTTCTGGTACCTGATTCAACAACGTAGGACCACTGGCTTCGCCAGAGGACACCGCCGTCTAACAGACTATTGGGGATAGGTGAACCAGTATGCATGTTTTTAGACGGTGTTTTTCTGTTACTATTCTCGGTTTATAGACGACGGGTGACCTGCCACGTCATCATAACGCGCAGTATAATGCAGACACGTGGCAGCCACGTAGGTTGCGGTATGCGTTTATGCGGTACGGTATGCCTTCATTATGCGGTTTGCCATTGTGGTTCGAGTGATCATCGAGCAATCAACGGAGAGAGATATCTTTTTTGGATTGGGTGTGTTCATAAACACAAGCCCCGCGTCAAAAAACGCGGCTATACAACTATCATCACACGGGTATTGTTGCATGAACGGTGTATATTCGTTTAATTACAAGTAGAATGTTTGCTAGTGTTAGTAGTGTTACAATATATATATGTCGCAAAAGCCATAAGTCAGCTGGTCGTACAACATATCATAGCGTTACTATTACATTGCAAAGTACGTAAGTTGCTACCAGGCAAGCGATCTCGAATTAGTTCATTCCACGCCTTTCGTCAGACGCCGGAAAGTGATGGTCTACTAATCTATCAGCTCCCAGTATACTCCGTCTTCGTCGTCCATTGCTTCCTCGCACATGAATATTTCGTAAGAACAACGCATACACGCGAAATGTTCGGTATGCTCATTTATCGCAACAAGATGCGAACCAGCATTACACCATATGCGAACGTTTGGAAGGTCACAATAATCGCATTTCATGACGAGTTTGCCTGAGCGTGGTCAGTTGTTAGTTGCTAGTGTCAAGCTGGGGTGGCACGATGGTGAGCGTAAGCAGCAAATGAAGGCTAAGTAAGAGGTATTGAGCTTTATACCTGCTCAACTAAGGCAATCGCAACTGATACAGTACTCGTCGAAAGGTGTCGTTTCGTCATTCTGGTACCAACAGACCAATAGGCGTACAACGTCGACTGGAATAACCATTAATCGCGGAGTCATCCACGCTTCACCCCGTGCATATTCAGCGCGATCGGGATAGCGTTCTGGCTCTACCAATTCAAAAATCAGATAAAACCGAGTTCGTCGGGTAAAGCGCCACATAGCCATTATCAGATCATGCCTGTGAGGCATCGGCGGGCGGCGGACAGGGCGGTTTGCCATCGTTGTCAAAGTCCACTGGTGCAAATTGCATTCGGGGCATGGCATGTGCACCATCACATGGCGATGAATGGCATCTACATCGATACTGGCACGATTCCGATGCACACCAAACCTTAACACTGGAGGCATCCCGAGTTTGCAGAGGCGCGTCGCTCACTCTCTGGTAGGAGGTGGCAGGGGTGGCACGAAGGTGAGCGTAAGCAGCAAATGAAGGCTAAGTAAGAGGTATTGAGCTTTTATACCTTAGTCGGAGTCGGAGTCGGACAGCAACTGTGGGACTTCGGTATCCTGCCAGAACTCGCAATCCGCGCCAATCTTGGACCAACATTTGTCCGCGCCAATCTTATCTTGGCCAATCTTATCTTGGCCAATCTTATCTTGGCCAATCTTGTGATTGTTGGTTTCATCCTATTGGTTTGCGGCATTTACCTTGAGAGGCCCAAGCCCTCCTTGGCAATATTTAAATCGCTTGAGGCCTTTAGGAGGATCATTTTCCATTTCTTCCTGGAAGACACACCGCTTCATCTTTGCATTATCAAGAATGGCGGATACTCATTACGTCCTGTTTGGGATTGTTCTTCCTTACATTCGGAAAATGCGTCAATTGCGTGAGGAATACTTTGTGCAGGCATGGGTCGAAGAACGTTTTTTGTGGTCGTTGGAAGAACAAGTTTTGACGTTTTCGGGCATGTTTGGTGATGTTTGGATGCCTGTAACTTTGGCTCACTATTTCTATGAATTACGTGATCTGCTCGAAGTCGATTGGGGGATGTTCGTGATTGGGGAAATTTCTTGCAGATATTCCCTACCTCCAACTTTGAAGCCCCATATTACGACGATGAAGGGTTCCATTGGCAAGGACCTGGCATGTCAAACAACTTCAGATTCCGGCTAGACTACATCGATTTCGACGACTTCAAAAAACGATGGCTTCGTGAATATCATTGGGCCTGGTACAACGGCTTTTACAACGAGCATGCAGATCCTCAATGGATCTACCCGGCGCGGTACGAGTTGTCTATGAGGCCTGCCTGCAGTCGATGCCGACGCGTTGATATGGATCTTACCCGTATTGGCGACGGGTACATCTGCACTGACCTTGTCGACTGTCGGCGGATGACTCGTCTTGATTTGAATTGATGGTCGAATCTCAATCGGTGGCTTTAGCCACCACCCATCTATTCTAGAAAACAATTCTTCTCGATGCGGGCAACAAAATATCATAAGTCACGTGTATGGTACAAGCAATGGTATAAGAACCCCGATCTTCACATTTTTTATAATCATTGTATGTTACATTATTACATTATTACATTATTACATTATTACATTATTACATTATTACATTATTCAAGAACTGTGCTTTGAGAACCGCAATCATGGCAACAAGCCCAGGTGTATAAGCGAGCATAAAATATATTGTCATCTCCATCATAGGTAACTTGATTGCGAAATCAGCCGTTGCACCAGGCCATGATCGCTTGCAACGACACGGAAACTTAGGTCCCATATTATATAGATTTCGCACTTGTCGGGCACATCCGTGTAGACGGTCAGCGATTGTAATTCTTCACGTCTAGTCGAAGGTGTTGTCAGTAAGACCTCGATTGTGCTTCGTAATGCTAGCTACACTTCTATAGGTGACCTCTGTGCCGCATCTGAAAAGGAGAAAGTGGCCGTGGGCTGTCATCAGACGGGTGGCTCTCAGAATGGTAGGAGGTGGCCGGGGTGGCACGATGGTGAGCGAAAGCAAGAAATGAAGGCTGTGTAAGAGGTATTGAGCTTTATGTATACCTTAGTCGGAGTCGGAGGACAGCAACTCTGGGATTTCGGTATCATCGGTATCCTGCCAGAACTCGCAACTCGCGCGGTCGACACATATGTATCGATGTGGGTAAGTCACTCGCATAACAAGTGAATCTGACCTTCCGCAATCAGCGCAACAGGGCCGGTCGTATTCACGATCATAGACGAATTCGTTACCATCAGCGTCATAGTCAAGGAGGTTGCGAAACCAACCGTTGCACCAGGCCCAATGGTGATCATATAACCACCGTCGGTGGAGTTCGTTAAAACTGCGATACAAATTCATACCGGAAATCCAGCTAGTCCGATTAAAGTAGGACGCCTCATTGACTCTCAAGCCGCCGACGTCGTCGTTCACAATTCTCCGAGGATGAAAAAAACACCGCGCAAGTGTCACAGGAAACACAATGATTTCTGAGGTAAATGTGCCAGGGATATCGGGGCATGTAATGCGTACTCGTGTTTCAAGGGCCCACAGAAATCGTTCTTCTACCCATGCGTGCAAAAAGCATTCCTCGCGGGAACGGCGTCTTTCCCGGATGGCGGGAAGCACAAAACGGAAAAGGACAATGTAGTAGTCTGGCATCTGGGTGTGTCGCTCACTGGTAGGAGGTGGGGTCTATCGTGAGCGAAAGCGAGAAATGAATGCTGATGAAGATATAGGCAGGCTTTATAATGCGTGACATTTTACAAACCAACGTAAGACATGTTACATAAAAAGTACAAATCTCACCCTACTATTGTCAAAAGGTCATCTCACAATGACACAACCTCGTTGCATATCGAAGTCTATGTGTTATTCTTATTGTTATTATTCTACGTGTGCCTCTTCAAAGTAGCCAATGCACCGCGATGTGTGTGCGAGGAGCTTGGTGTCATCATCTGCGGGCACACAGAATTCACAGGTGGATAAGAATTTGTGGCCAGGATGATAGCAAGGCAATCCTGCTCAAGAAAGACATATACCTGGCCATCATTCGAGATCGAGATAATCGAGCATATGCTTAGGATATGGCGGCCAAAGCGTGCTTAACATATGGCGGCCAAAGCGTGTCAGACGAAACCAAGGACGGATTGGTTCTAACTCCAAGGCTCGACGCCACACGGGGTCGTGCCTCTCATCAAAATGTTTATGCCACATAGGCCTGTTATACTTCCTCATACACTCTGGGCATTCGCCGTTTTTGATTCTAGCAATTGCATCGCTATGTGCTTGCCTTCTCCTATCGTGCCTCGCACGGATGAAAGGCAGAACAATATCAAACAATACACGTTTCGGATCAACCGTCAGTTTCATTCGCTGTGCGTCCATGTTCTTGAAATGTTGGTAGGAGGTGGGTGGATGGTGAGCGTAAGCAAAAAATGAATAGGGATGCCGTGAAAGCAGGTTTTATATGACCATGAAAACATGTGTTGTGTTGTATCATCCATGCGATAGGTGTTCCCAAGGATTCCTTGGCCGTCCGAAACACATACCTGGCCATCCATCTTTACTGGCTTCTATGGTGTCATCATCTGCGGGCACACAGAATTCACAGGTGGATAAGAATTTGTGGCTAGGATGATAGCAAGGCAATCCTGCTCAAGAAAGAAAGAAACAAAGAAACAAAGAAACATATACCTGGTCATCAATCGAGATTGTCGGGGTGAAAATTCGGGTGACTCTGCAGTTTTAACAGATGGCGGCCAAGGCGTGTCAGACGAAAACGGGGACGGATTGGTTCTAACTCCAAGGCTCGACGCCACACGGGGTCGTGCCTCTCATGAAAATGTTTATGCCATAAATCGTTCCATCGATTCTTGTCCTCCCAAAGGTCAAAATACTTCCTCATACACTCTGGGCATTCGCCGTTTCTCATTCTAGCAACTGAATCCCTTTGCGCTTGCCTTCTCCTATCGTACCTCGCACGGATGAAGGGCAGAACAATAAAAAACAAAACATGTTTCGGATCGACCGTCAGGTTGATTCGCTGAGCGTCCATGTTCTTGGAATGTTGGTAGGAGGTGGGTGGATGGTGAGCGTAAGCAAAAAATGAACAGGGATGCCGTGAAAGCAAGTTTTATATGACCATGCAGACATGTGGTGTTTGTTCCATCCATGTGATACGCGTTCCCAAGGATTCCTTGGGCGTCCGAACAATCTGAGTGCAAGGAAAATGAACTAGGTAAAATGAGTGCAAGGAAATCAAACGTGGTAATACCACGATAGTTCAACATTAGATATTCACAATATATACTATTGTTTTACAACTTCTATATACAAGTTCATCGGACTGATCGAGTTATTCACACATCTGGTCGTCATCATCGGACAAGGACGACAAAGAGGCTTCCTCGTCCGAACTCTCACCCTCTTCAGCCTCCGCGTTCTCTTTATCCTCTTTATCCTCTTTATCCTCTAATGGCATGATTGCGTCGCGCAGTAAGAGTTTGGGTGTTCTATGCTCGGGCGGCTCAAAGCTCTTTGACATGTCGCTGGCGATGACTCGTTTGACCAACAAGTCATATTGCTCACCCGGGATCCATCGCTGTGTGCTTGCATTGATCTTTCGGCGCTCCTCTTCCGTGTCCCAGTCCCATGCTACTAATACTTCGCTTGGTGTATACGGCGCCACCTGCTTGGTACGTTGATGCAGCCGGAAACTTTCAGGTTTCGATGCCTTCTCCTTCGAAAGCCGGGAGTCTGCATTCTGGGCCTCCTTTTGGGAGGCGCTCGTGAGCTTAAATGTACCACAAGTCAACCACCGCAAACATTTTTCTCCTGCACCAGAAAGAAGATAAAAGAGATATTAGATTGACATAAAACGTTGTGATGTTAAAAGCAGGTTGCGCGCGCAATCACATCAACAAACATTTCTCACCTTTCTCATTTAGCAGCTGCTCTTGTACCTCACAAAGGTACAGATATCTCGACCATCCTCGGCTCCTTCCCAGAGCGATACGAAACGGGTATTCCGTCCGGGCAGTCTTCTCGGATTCGGGAGCAATCAACACAGCCATGCTACCTTTCTTCATCTTGCTGTAGCTCACATCGTAGTCCGGGTCGTCAGTTTCTCCCAGAATGTATTGCGCAAGATGATCTCGAGCTCGTCTTCTAATGGTATTTTTTTGTGCCCCGATGTAGATAGGACGAGGTACTGGGCGCACGTGAACCGCTACGGAGTCCCGAAGGCCCTGCACGTAATCAGCCAGTTGTGCATCCGTGTATCCACGTTCAATATCATTCGTATCAGCCATTGGCTCATCGACAATCAGTACTTCCGCATCTCGCCCGTTCGCGCTCAAAGCACCCGAAGGAACAGGCATCATGGGTCCAGTAACCTCAAAGGGAGCCTCGTGCAGCACCCACGTTGTCTTCTCTTTCAGTTCGAACGTTCCTGCCGCAATGTCACGTTGCATTTGAACATACCCTTCAAGAAAAGTATTTGCGCGCTTGGCTAGAAATTGAAGCCGCTCCGCCTCCTCGGTGGTTGCGACATCTGCAAAACATAACCCGAGAAACTAAGAAGGCCACTTACATTTGAAATATGACAAATCAAATCGTAATCGCTAGCAGTGCAGTGCTTACCTCGAATGCATAAGCAAAGATTCCTCTTGCATTGAACGACAAGATCCTCGATCTCTTTCAATGGATTGCTCGTAGACTTCCTGGAAGTCGCAAGCTGCTTCGCTTGTTTCCGTGCGCTCAATTCGTTAATGGATTTAGGCTCGACAAAGCATGGTGAGCCCTCGGGCAGGCTGCTCTTAAATACCTTCACCCCACCTTCCTTTGGAAGCCAGACTGGATCGAATGAATAACGTTTCGCCTGCACTAACACGTCGCCTGTGGGGCCAGAAAAAATCTTGAAAGCATGTTGGAAGCTGACATCGCGCACTTCGTTATAGCATCCATGCATCCAGTCCTTGACATCGTGCACCTCATCGATCAGTTGACATTCCGGAACTACTCCATCCTTAACCCCTAAGGGGCGGATGGAATTTCTTGCAAAAAACGGTGTTTTGGGGATTGTAGGCATTGTCGCGTATCGCGGACATGGATGCGCATTCACGTTATCATGTATGCTGTGTATGACCACCATGTAACTTTAAGAGCGCCATAACATGCATCCGTGCACCATATATATTCAGATTTTCGGCATATCCAACCCAGTTTTCATGATTTTGGGACATGTAAAATTTCTCCAATCTCCTATTACAACTTACATTTCGACTTCGTTGGGTGACTATCGTCATGAAAACTTGGGGATTGGTCACATGAACATATTCCCACCCGGTAGCGCACCTGTATACCGGCAAATATACCGACTATGAGCAAAAACGCCCCCCAAAACACCAAAAAAACACCCAAAAAACACTTAATTGTAAATGTTTTCCATACTTAAGGAATGCTTTCCCATACTTAAGCGCAATTGAAGGCGATTGCTTCCTATTTGTGGGGATATATAGCATGTGTCATGCAAACAACCATGCAGGGGACGCTAGTGGACATTGGGCACGCGACATGCCTTCACAACTCCACCCAATTGGGCGGGATCGTCGGGTGTAAGCCTTGATTTCGTATATTTTAAGACAAAATTCAAGCTCTAAAAGGCAAGTTTTCAAGAATTGTCGTAATTGAAAATGTTGCTATGTGAGATATATGTCCTATATGGACTACCCATCCCAGTGATTAGTCATTTGCGACATACACACAGGTAGGTGCACGCGCCTTGGAATGCATATTTCGGCAAGCCAAGGGCATGTAGAACCACTTGGATGCACATTCCCACAATCGAATCCGTCCGTATACGGTACAAACCGCCCCTTAGGGGTTAAAGCAGTTCCTAGCCACCTCCATCAAATGCTCGATGTCCCAAACGTTCAGCCTCCTCAAAGCCACAGAAAACCTTGAAAACATCTGATCGATATTTTCGTGTGTATGTCCCACGATCAGATAGTTGATCTTCACCTTGCGGAATACCCCACGTTTGACCAGCATGGCACAATAAGCAATCAAGAAGTGGCTCTTATTGCTGCTTACATTGTCCAATTGTAGATACAATACTTCCGGTAACGGATGCCCACCCGATCGTCGATGCTCATGAACTCGTGCTACTGCCCGCTGTATGACGTTCGCAAGATAGTTCGAGTTGTCAGAGTAGTTATGACTGAAATTGAATTCCATAAAACGACCGATGCCTTCGATGAGTATCCCCATGCAGTGGGTATCTATCAATGCCTTATTGTCTTTGACCCAAGAGGGCATTCGACGAAAGTGAGGCAATTGTGTGGTACGTTGTGTCATGCCATCGATGATCATGGTAGTATATTTCCACCACTTCGCGTTGCCTTTTGCTGCGCTGGATTTCTGAATGTGTTTGTAGTACTTCTCCCGTTCAGCCCTTGCATCCAGTCGATGAGCTTGCAAAAGATTTTCGATTCGTACTGCAACGCAAACACATTCAGGTAAGTGGTCACGTGTATGAACAAGCAGTGTTTTCTTTCTGAACATACCTCTCATGAACAAGATTGGGTTTTCTTTCTAACATACCTCTCATTTCGGCCGGGGCGACTTGCTTGTGAAGCTTTGCGGTCGAGCAGATCTTGCACTCCGAGAACTTGCAAATCTTCGGACACTTAAGCCACTTGAAGTGTTTTCTCCAGATCGACCAATATGGCTCACTGACCTTGAATCTCTCAGAACCAAAGGCTGGAAGCTCTTCGATAAACTTTTCGTAGACGTCAAGCTTTGTCATTCCTTGAGGCAGATGTGTTTCTTTCTTGTCCGGTTGATGTTGACCTTGCTCTTTGGCAATCTTCTGCAGAAAGGTTTTCGCTGCTGAAACCTTTAGAGAGTTTTTTGGAATATATGACAAGCCCTGTACTTGCACTTGTTTGCTGTTTCCGTGCAGCCTGAAAAGGGAAAAAATGTATATTATTATCATGAATCTGATGCAAAGAATGGGAGCCTACAGGAAAACTGTAAATTGGTTTCCCTTTCTCCTTCGCTCTCCGTCTTAGGTCACAAAAATGATATATGTATTCAAATACTGAGAATTGATTTGCTTTTGTGCTGTGAGAAGGTTTCGATAGTGACGGGCCTCCATCTGAAGCTGAGGTTGAAGCTGAAGCTGAAGCTGAGGTGCCAACGCAACCTCCAGTTGGTGGAGACGATACGGGTCGTAAACTACCATATACAAAAACGGCTACACCTCCTTCAATTGTAACTACACCTCTCACTCGTAAATCTCGAAGACTCTCTGGAGTAAGCCCTTCAGGTTCATCCTGCGAGGCAAGCCCTGCACGTGCAGAGCCATCAGGGGCATACCCTGCAGGTGCAGGGCCATCAGGGGCAAGCCCTGCAGGTGCAGGGCCATCAGGGGCAACCCCTGCAGGTGCAGGGCCATCAGGGGCAAACCCTGCAGGTGCAGGGCCATCAGGGGCAAGCCCTGCTCCAGGGCCATCAGCGGCAAGCCCTCTCCCATCAGCGGGCCTTGTATCTCCTGCAGCTGGAACTCCGCAGCGGCCAATTCCTGCATTCATCATGGAGCAGGGTGATGAGGAGATTGTGTCCCCTTCAAAGACTCCGAAGACCGCCGATGAAACCGAGGCAGATGAGCAAAAAAAGCAGGCTGCCATTCGCAAGTATGCATCTTCCCTCCTGAGATTTACTTATACGACCATTGCTTTTTTTGATGGTGTATGTGCATTACTAAAACCAAGTATACGTTGCTTATGTGGGCCATCAGGGAAATCGATGACATGCATAAGTTGGTCGACAATAATAATCCATGTGCGACATCGTGGAGAATCCCCATCCAGTACATCGATGATGCAGAAGGAGCGCATCGCCCTCGACCACTGGACGAACATCACGCCCAGGCTATTGCCGAAATGATGTACTGGAACCCACACACCGGTTCGGGATCTCCAGCCCTGATTTCCGTCATAGAGAATCATAAAGATCCAACAAGCACCAACCCAGAGGCATTCGTTTGGGCGGACATCGGGAAAGGCAGATACAGGTAAGACCCATTGCGTTGATGGATGCATGCATATGTGTTCCAACTTACACTTTCTTTGTTATTCTACAGATTCACCTGCTTTGGACATCAGCATTTGCTGGAGGCAAAGCGTCGCTGCGTCAAGGCGGATGAAGCAAAGCACGCAAACCATGAAAATCGAACGGAAGCGTTTCAGTTCATCGAATGCCGTCTCTTCATGAACTTGAGCGCCATCGAAATGAATCAGGTGTGTCTCACTCATGCCAGTTTTCTCAGGTGCTTCTCAGGGCTTACATACTCAAGTGTTTAGGGAGGTTTACGGTCGGCCAGCTTCTCAGCTATAGTCATGATCCGTGCAATTCGTTTGCGCACGCAGCTTGGGAATGAGCAGAACAACATTGACGCCTACATGAAGCACCGCAACATGACGGAGATCATTCTTGGCATGCGAAAACACGTGGAGAAACTGATGGCCGAACCCAACGAGAGAGACGTTGGAATGAAGAGTTTTGAGAACTTGAAATACCGTCGGGTGCCGCCGAAGCAGAACTTGAATCCCGAATTCGAAGCGGCGCTGAAGACGCAGGTGTTCAATCACCAGAAGCTGAATGCAGACAAGAAGAACACGCATTGGGCTGCTTGGGCTATCTCGGTGCAATCGTACCAGTTGTTCAAACAACTTCAGAGAGGTGCTGCCATTTTTTGTGAATTCCGTCCCGACATTATTCTTATTTGCTCTTAGGTGTTTTTGCAGTAGCTAACTGACGATTTGGTATTTCATGTTTCCGCTTTCAGTGATGAAGGCCCACAATGAAGGTTTGCTAGAGGGAGTTGACCCGGACAATGAAGACGCCACGGAGACGACCTTGGCCACGGTTGGGTCATCTCGCAATCAGCGTAAACGTTCAATCGGTATGTCGACCGGCACAACTGACCTCAACGCACCAACGACCAAGCAACCTAAATGGGACCCCACAGCCGGAAAGCCGATCGTCTACCATGATCTGCCGAAGGGGTTCTATGAAAGCTGGGCCCCCTTGACCGAAGGACACTTACGTGAGATCACTGACCTCGTCGACGAAGCCGTCATCGAACGGAAGTACACGGTCAAAGATATGATCAACCGTATCGCCGAGATCAAGACTCTCAACAATGTTCGAGAGAACCTAATGCTGCTTGCCTCAGAGGCTCGTAAACGATTCAACATAACAACCTCCTTGGAATCGACACCGGCCTACCGGCAACTGAGCTTTCTCAAGAAAAACCGGCATTCTATGCAGCTCTTTCTGCAAACACAACCGGGAGGGTTCGAAAACGACATATACGACATAGGTGCACCCTGCTTCATTCCTTACCTAGATGAAGATGGGTATCCCATACCTAAGGAAAGGAAACCAGTGGATGCTGTCGTGGATCCCGGTGCTCCCGAGTCGAAGTTCTGGGCTCGTAAGATGACGTACGGTGAGCTGGATGCAGAAATCATTGCGCTGCAAAAGAAGCTTGACACCTTTACGTTTCCCAACCCAGAACAAGACTGGGAGAAGTTTTGCGAATATTTCCCAGGGGCTGGGGATGAGAGAGAAATACGTACATTACTGAAGGTAATTTACCTAAGTTGCGCCCTCTGGTCGTCCTTCACGATATCTGATTTTTTCCATATCGGCTTGCGCGTTCAATTAACAACGGGGTTTGTTTACAACTGTACCAGGCGGGAGTGGTGCCCCCGAAGGTCTCCTGCAAGAACGAGCAGGAGAACCGGAAATTTCAATTTGAACAACGGCCTGCAAAAGAAAAACAGCGGCACGAGGAGAAGATAGAGAAACTGATCAAAAACATTCCGAAGGATATAAAGTTCTACTGGAATAATATCGAGAGCAGGATGTTGCTGAAAATCGGGTCGACGACAGCATCGACTGCGGAAAACATCCTAAAGGATCTTCCAGGTGCGTATCTCGGTTTCATATTCCATTTGTGCACCGTAGCTATGTAATTACTAATCGTTTACATTGCACACAGGTGTGAGTTATCGAATATTGTCAAACGTTCCTGAGGGCCAGCAAGTCGACGATGATGACTACTTCTACACTCACAAGATTCCGCAGTTGGTTTTCAAGAAGGACTTTCTGCTGGAGCCCGCATCACCTGAATCCTTCACGACTCTTCCCAGGCTTCCATTCACCGGTTTCATTATAGATTGCGAGTATGCTCTGGACTCGAACAAGAAATGGTTCCCGAAACCTCTCTTAGCAGGAGAGTTCAAGCAATTCCTACACAACTTCAACAATTTGACCACGTGTGATGATTGGGTAGGGGGATGTTTCTGTGGCTTCCAACAACACCACGAGTTCTTCGAAGCCGCCAAGCAGTTTTGCCACGGGAACGCCGAAAAGATGTTCTGGGTGAAACCTTTGAGCAGATCGAACATGATGACCTTGGAATCCGGCGTTGCGCCACGGAACTACGCCAACCGTATGGAGTGCTTTGTCTTGTGTTACTACGTCAAGGAAGCAACACCTACAGGTCCGTAGATGTTAAGTTACGTACAATTCTGTGATTGCCTTTTGGCGTCTAAGCATGGGCAATCTGACTAAGCAGCGCTGATTGCTCTCGCAGACGAAACCCACCCAGCCGTGCATAAAAGGCTTCCCTGGATGAAGAACTTGATTAGAGTTCTCGGTGAGGAGGAGAATGCGGATAGTGATGTCGTCGATAAGCAGTTCGTGGCTTCTTGCCGAACCAACACCTGGGAATATGCCCCTGTACACTCGTCGAAATTCGCCATTAACTCCGAGGGTAAAAGAATTAACAAACACCAGAAGCCGCTGAAGCTCATCCACGACCTCATCAATATCCATATGCGAGGTCCTGAGTTAGAGGGGGAAGCGAGGGGGAAATCTGCGTACGAGGGGGTGTTACCTCTTCATCACGATTATCACTTCATCTTGGATGCGTGCTGCGGTTCGGGGACCACTTCGGTAGCCGCCAACATGTTGGGATTGGGTTCCGTCGCTTTCGATAGGTAAGCATTCATGTCTACATCCATTTTTTTGAAAAATACTTTGTATATCGGTTTTAACAAGTGCTGGTGTCTTGGATGCAGGGAGCAAGGTATGGTCGACTCAGCGAAAGAGCGCATTAGGTTTCCTGATGGATTTTTTTTCTTTGGCCGACGAAGTGTTGAGCAAGCAGGAATACGACGAGGTGAAAAGGCAGAGAGAGGCACATCGTAAAGAGCAAGAGAAAGTCGAGAAGGAGCGGGAGAAGAAGACGGCGGTCGAAATGAGGGAAACGGAAAAGGCCGCCAAGCAGCAGGAAGCCGAGGCCGCCAAGGCCGCCAAGCAGCAGGAGGCCGAGGCCGCCAAGGCCGCCAAGCAGCAGGAGGCCGAGGCCGCCAAGGCCGCCAAGAAACAGCAGGCCGAGGCCGCCGAGGCCGCCAAGACCGCCAAGCAGCAGGAGGCCGAGGCCGCCAAGGCCGCCAAGAAACCAGCAGGCCGAGGCCGCCGAGGCCGACAAGTCCGCCAAGCAGCAGCAGGCCGAGGCCGTCAAGGCCGCCAAGAAACAGGAGGATGCCGCCAAGAAACAGAAGGCCGAGGCCGAGAAGGCCGCCAAGAAACAGAAGGCTGAGGCCGCCAAGAAACAGAAGGCCGAGGCCGACAAGGCCGCCAAGGCCGCTGCAGCCGCCGCGGCGGGGCCTATACCTAAGCGGAAAGTGGCACCAGGCGGAAAGCCGGGATCCGATCAGAACAAGAAAAGTAAAGCTCGCTAGGCAATGATGATTTCCCTGCTAGGACATGGTGCCAGCACCTAGGTCAATATTTGTTGATAGTCTTAATAACCTATTGTCTCAGTGCAGAAGTACGCTGATGAAACACGTATGGTATATCTTGATATGACAATTGTAAATAAAGTATATTCTCCAAAAGTATTGGCGACATATGTTGTTGTGGAACCGATGTCATTTATGGGGCGGGTGACATGCCTCCGCTTTCA
This sequence comes from Cymbomonas tetramitiformis, assembly GCA_001247695.2. Lineage (NCBI taxonomy): Eukaryota > Viridiplantae > Chlorophyta > Pyramimonadophyceae > Pyramimonadales > Pyramimonadaceae > Cymbomonas > Cymbomonas tetramitiformis. The sequence goes on along the minus strand of LGRX02024118.1, from coordinate 980 downwards.
TTGTGATTGCCTGATTATATTGGTTAAATGAAGTTGAGCGGTACCACGACGACCATTGAGGTATGAAACCTATTCCCCTTCCATCAAGAACACGGAGGACGCGCCAAAGTGAAAATTAGGTTTTCGAACAGTACCTGGGGATGATGGTTGAGAGGAGACAGACACGGCTGCCCTATCCCTCATTTCCTCCAGAAGATCCACGCAAGTCTGGTGGGCATATCGTTCCCACTCCGTTTTCGCCTTTTGGTCGTCGCTGTCTCCGGTCCAAGGTGCGCAAACTTTTTTTAAGCGATCGAACCGTCGCATTATGTCTATGTCCACCAACCGACGCGACGCATCTTCCGAGTGCAAGCTGAACAGGCAACCTTTCCGAAGATACGCAAACCCTGCTTCGTCTACGATCCGAAGAGATTCAAGCTGAGCGAGATCTTTTGTCTCGATGGACGAGCCCAAATCTATTAGCGTATCTTTATCAACACCCGCCTTCTGCTTCCCGACGCACCGCGCTATCACCGCCGAATCCGTCTTCAACTGCGTGCCGTCATTCTTAAACTTCTGGATATCTTCCAGAAGTTTATCATCATGAAACAGTCACCTCCTCCAAAAGACCTATTACAATTGACGGTAGCATAGATGACATTGCGAAAGGTTTTGTATGCAGCACAACGGGCTCTGTTTAACCCTGCGAAACTCCCCGCCCAAGTCTTCGAAAACTTGGGCGGTCACTATCATCGCCCCGCCCAAGTCTTAGGAAAGTTGGGCGGTCACTGTCATCGCCCCGCCCAAGTCTTAGGAAACTTGGGCGGTCACTGTCATCGCCCCGCCCAAGTCTTAGGAAACTTGGGCGACTTGGGCGGTCACTATCATCGCCCCGCCCAAGTCTGCGAAAAGTTGGGCGGTCACTGTCATCGCCCCGCGCAAGTTCTAGAAAACTTGGGCGGTCACGGTCATCGCCCCGCCCAAGGTCTAGAAAACTTGGG
>LGRX02024117.1:0-14242 GCA_001247695.2 Cymbomonas tetramitiformis | reverse complement strand
GTTCGGAGAAAACTCATCTTCGCTTCAAGCATGTTCTGAACAAGCATGCGAGTATCATATGGCTTATTCGTTCAGCCGATACTGATTGTTCAACCAATGCCTTGGGTTCACAACCCAATTGTGGCGGTATCTATGAGATGCGGGGCATTGCGTAAAATGAGGTAGCGTTGAGCTACAGCAGTCACTTCTTGAGAAGCGCTGCACTCATATCCACACGTACTCTGCGTGAGCTATTAACGTTCAATAATAGTCTCACTTTATATCATATCTATTCGCTTGCTAGCGAAGCCCTATCATTGAGTGACACCTGTCGAAAGGCCAGGTACTGGCATTGAAATGGCAAAGCAAGATGAGTCTTGAAGAACCGAAAGTGTTCTGAGAAGACGATGTCTTCGCTTCAAGCATGAACTGAACAAGCATGCGGGTATCACATGGCTTATTCGATCAGCCGATACTGTTGTTCACCCAATGCCTCGGGTTCACAACCCAATTGTGGTAGCACCTGAGAGGTGCGGGGCATTGGCGTAAATGAGGTAGCATTGAGCTACAGCAACACTTCTGGAGAAGAGTCTGCACTCATACCCACACATACGCTGCGCGAGCTGTTAACGTTCAATAATAGCCGCGCCATATATCATATATCATATCGCTTGCATAGCGATCCTTAAGAGTGGTATTCTAATCGTCCACGCGACGAACGAGGACCTAAGTGTGCAGTGCAGCAAATAGAGATATATTGTATTTTTGTGTGCAACAGGTTCGCGGATCGCGTATACATACAGGCGCCCGCAGTCGCACATATAAGACATATATCGCATAACTACACTCGCTGCGGAATAAACAGCGGACGAAGTGCGCGGGAGATACCGTCGCTAACGCTTACGCTCGCATAATCACCGTCAGAGTATAACAGCGCGAAGAGGTGTGCATACAGCATACAAATCGCATACATACGCTGCTATCATTTGCAAAATTGCACGATATGCGACATACTGACGCGCAGATGAACAAATCGTCATCAGTGTATGTTCCGTACGCGAAATGGCATTCATATCATATGCCATACAAACCTGCGACAGAGATATGTTCACTATTTGCAGCGCGCACATCAGCGACTTTGATAAATCGCTACTCGCACTAATTTTCAGTGCAGTATACGCATCAAAATCTCGTCATTTTAAATGGTTGCAAAAATCACTCGTCTACGCGCGCATGATGATTTTGTTTGACAGGATATACATACACCTGCTAGATTCATCATGAACAGATGATGCGCGATGATGGTATACATATATGCAGCATGCTACTTAAAATCTGTGATGCTTGCACATAAGAGATGATGTTTATCCATTCACTGGCAGATTTACATACAAGTTTGCAATCATATGGGTGTGCATCATATGCTGTGTGTGTAGCCACACACACACACATATAAGTAGATGAAATCAGATAAATATGGACGCTGTGCAATCACATGTTTGTGTACTATATGTTGTGTGTGTAGCCATATCACACACACACACACGCACACTTGCAGCATATACTATCCATCGCATGCAGCGAGATGTACCATGCATTATTATACCATGCAGCAGATTCCAATGTTCTGATGACCACACAAATACTTTTGATCATCAGCATTATACTTATCAGCAGCACAATGATCTGTGCACAACATGTGTGTGCAGATCAGCACACACACACATACACTCATTTCACTTACAGCAATCATTAATACACAGTGCATATACTTCTATATCATGCACACATCTTATTCTGAATGATTGCAATGTTGTAAATGTTACATACTTTATTATATTGTACAGCTTGATCACGATAACAGCTGTAGTAAATAGAGCATAAGCATATTGCAGTGAATGCTTCCTATATTCGAATCCATGTTGCAAAGGGTGCCTGACAGTAATCACAACACCATAATTAGTTTGTCGTGCCCTGGTGGAGCCGAGATGCTCTCCAGGTAACATGTACATTCTATGGTGGATTACTTGAAGGAATGCTCACCTGAGCTTCATGTAAAATCAATCATTAACTCATTTCGTAATGAGATTATCATGGAATTACAACAATCCCTAAACTATATATATCATGTTAGATGAAATCAGTACGTGGTATGCTGACAATCTGCATGATAGGTTGTTAGGATATTGTGATATCCATAAAGATCTTGCAAAGTGTGTGTAAGTAAACACACACACACACACTAGTACTAATCAGCAGTACTATACACTGCACAAACACTAGCATTCATTATACATGTTGACAATACACTGACTCCAAGTGTAATGATCAAGTATTGTATCAATACATAATACATAGATCCCACTTCCAAACTCATGTGCGTGGAAGTGTCAGCGATGGCGATACATAAGGGAACAGGATCAAACAACATGCTGTAGGGCTGGATGGAGTTATCTCCAGACCCGAAGGCAAGATACTGCACCCATTAAACAGCTGGTAACTGTTGGGTGCAGTCCACTCGTCATTCCACACACTATCGCTGGAGCAACATCAATATCTACATTGCATTCTGATAGTTGATACAGATGATCACTTCACATGCATGTACCAACTCAGATCAGCAACCATACATGAATTGACAAAAGGTGGTTGTGGACGTACATACACACAAACATTGTGTTGTGTAAAAACTGCTCAGATTATATCTAGCAGTGTCCAGATGTATTTGAACATAGAGATATCACTTGATATACTCGTTGTATACATCCAAATATATCTTAGGATCTGACACAACTGTGAATTCATTTACAGTTGATATATCTTAAATATCACCAGAGAGTGCATTTGCCTCCATGGGTTTCAATCAGTAAAACCCAGAAATGTGATCAACCTCAGATGTTGATATGCAGAATAATTCACTTTTATCCCATGAAATTTGTCATGTGCAAAGGTGAAGTGATTTGCAGTGCTTCTGTACTTTGCAGTCCACACACACACAGAGATATGTATATATATATATATATATATATAGCCAAAAACGGCCAAAATGGGTAAAATCCGTTTGCGATAGATTTGAAAATTGAAAATCGGACCCTATTTTATTTGATAATATGATTTTATACCTATTGAGGTATGAGAAAATCATAATGACAATAGTCATATCTCGTGTAACACCCTAGATATTAGGTGTGTAATATATAGGGGTGAACATATTGGCTGTAACGAAAAATCGGTCAAAATACAATACGTGTAATCTTTTGCAAATTCGGGATTGATTTTTTTTGCTATAATGGATATTTATCTATCAAATAACAATCCCTGAAAGACATAACACGTGTAACACCCTGTAACACCCTAATATTTGAATGTGTGTGTCAGGGGTGTAACGTACCCTCTGAAAATCACTTAACATTCACTTAGGTATTGAATGCAGTTTTGCTTAAAAATCTTTGCAAAAACGTTATACTGCTTATTTTTTACCTGTATTAGGGTTACTGATATCAAGTAACACCCTAAACACTGTATTGGGTAATAGGGCCACTGTAACCACACATGCCCTAAAATGCCGCCATTATTTGGAAAAACTTCGTTTTTTGGCATTATTATATCATGCTAAATCATCATAGACATGATAATACTATGGGCAACAACCCTAAAACTGTAGGGCAACAACCCAAAAACTGCAGGGCTACAACCCAAGGACTGTAGGGCTGCAACCCTAAAACTGTAACAGCTGATTCCTATAAGGAATGCATGCTGAATGAGGTATTGGCAATTGACAACTGCCACTATATCACACACTTCCTTGAGGGGGGAAGAAGGTGGATATATGTACATGCATAACCTCATCATAATATACAGATATACCATATATAACATATAAATCACACACACTCAGTTAGACAATTAGCTGAAGGTATTTTATGTGCTGTGTTTTGTTTTTAGATGGTTACTATCGAAGAGGAAGAGCATGAGATTCCTGATATCAACCCAGATCATTCGACTTGGTTTTTCGACATTCTTGGTTCATACGATGCATACAGTCGGTTTAAGGTTCCAAAGTGGATTGCTGGTTATGCCGATACACTAACCAGATATGACCACATAGGCTATTATGACAATGTTAGTCGCATGAAACCAGATATGAGCCGGTACAAGGATCCTGCCAATGAGCCTCAGGCACCAGAAACAGAGTATACAGCAGACAGTCCTCCGATGGTCTTTGTAGATCCAGATGCAGATACAGTACCAGCACCAGCTCCACCAGCTCCACCCAGTTTGGTTCCCAAGGTGAAAATGATGCCACCTAGGGAATTCAAATCAGGACAGGATGCAGAGGTCTGGTTGGAAACAGTGGACAGATATTTCCAGTTCACTTATCCAGGTGTCAATGATAAGGATTTGATCACAGTGTTTCTTACTCTCATACGGAATAACGACAGACACTATTTCCAGGTCGTGGCAAATCAACCAGACGCCACATTTGCAGGAATCAGAGGGATTTTCCTCAGACAGTTTGGTAACCCCCATAAAAGATCAGTGGCTAAAAAACACCTAATGTCACTGAAACAGGAAAACCAGACTTTTTCAGATTATCTACGCACATTCACTTCACTGGCTGCACTGGCAGCAGTTGAACTGGAAGATGTGTTGATAAAGGACAGATTCGTCAACAGCGTAGATCCGGAACTTCGCAGACAGTTTCATTTACGATTCCTGACAGAAACAGAAAGGAATAATATGTCGTGGTCACTAACCACACAGATATTGCTTGATTTGAACTACGTCATTCACTCAAAGCAATCAGAAACCCTTCACTATCGGGGTCAGAAGGAGCAGTCATCTGGAGGTCCAGCCAAGAAGGATAAGGACAGAGGACGTGGCCAGAAGCCATATGACAGATCCAACAGAAATCGGAATTGGAATCAGAGTGGCAGCCAGAACTCCAATCAGAATAGGAATAAAGGAAAAAATGGCAAAGGCAAGGGAAAAGGAAAAGGAAAAGGACAATCACAGAAACAGAATCAGAATAAAACTTGCCATCGTTGTGATCGACCAGGTCACATCGAGAAGGATTGTTGGGCCACCACTACCAATGATGGAAAGCAGATCAAAGGCAAGCCACCAGCACAGAATCCCTTTCAGAATCAGAGACAGTCACAGAAGAATCAGGGTGCAAAAGATGGGTCTAACAAACTCATTAACACAATCAACACCTTGGTCAAGGAACTGAAGAGTCAGCACAGTATCAATGCAGCAGTTGCAACTTCAGATCCAGCAGCTCCAGTTCCAGCAGCTCCAGCTCAGGGAAACTCTCCGGGTACTGCACAAGTACCGGTGATGAGAGCACCCCGAGGGTAGATCAGCCTGAAGATGCCACTGAAGCAAGTGGCCAGATTGAGAGTATTTCAGAGGAAGTCCTATCCAGACTGACACTACAGTTTCAGCAGATGGATAATCCCACAGAAAACATCGCACAGATGCAATCTCAGACAGCACAGCTGAAATCGCAGAAAAAGCTGTTGCTGTATAAGGGGAAAGTCCATGGACAGAATACTCACATCTTGGTTGATCCAGGAGCCACATCGTCTTTCATCGACAGACAGTTCGCTGCTCAGCTTGGTATACCTCCCACAGATTCTTCATCATTTTCAGTGGGATTGGCTGGAGGAAGCCAATTACCCTGTACATCCTATCTTTCCAATGCTACATTCACGCTGGGCAAGTATAAGGATTCAGTAGATCTCTACATCATTGACATGAAACCATTCACTGTCATTCTGGGTCAAGATTGGTTGGAGAGGAGGAATCCACATATTGACTTTCAGACCAAAAATCTGACGATCACTAGGAAGCACAGTATTGTCAGTTGAGCAGACTCCAGACTCAGATGGCCTTCCTGAAATGGAATTGGTCAGTGCCACCACTATGAGGAAACATCTCCGTCGCATTCGATCCAGTGGTTCGGCTGAAGAAGCCGTAGCATATCTCTTTTTCCTCTCCGAGGTCGATGGTGAATTGGTCTTTGCAGCATCAGACTCAGACACCACAATGGAAGATCCCGAGGTCACAGCAGCACGTGATCAAGTGAGAGAAGACTTTTCAGACGTTTTCCAAGAGGATCTTCCGGCTGGTCATAGGCCAGAGCGGTTTGAAGGTGGATATCATAGAATCGACATCAAACCTGGACATAAGCCTCCTTCACAGCCAGTACGCACCATTCCAGCACCCATGATGGAGGAACTCAAACGGCAAATCATCAAATATGTCGAGTTGGGTATCCTTCGTCCATCATCATCGCCATATGGATGCCCAATCATTTTCGCTCCTAAGCCAGGGGGAAAGTGGAGGATGTGTTGTGATTATCGTGCCCTGAATAACATCACCGTCAAGGACACGTATCCACTACCACCACATGACACCCTACTAGAGCAGCTGAAGGGATCAAGATGGTTCAGTAGATTTGATTTCAACCAGTTCTTTCACCAAATCCCCATTCATCCGGATGATATACATAAAACTGCTATTCGCACCAGATACGGTTCTTATGAATGGACAGTTATGCCTTTCGGATTGACCAATGCTCCTGCAACAGCACTTCGTGTAGGAAATCGGGCATTTTTCGACTTCATCGACCAGTTCCTTGTCATATTCATGGACGACACTATCGTATACAGTCCAGATTTTGACAGTCATGTGAAGCATGTTCGACAGTTCCTCCAGCGTTGCAGAGATCACCAGTTTTTCATCAGGCCTTCCAAGGTGGAGTTGTTCGTTAAATCTATAGATTTTATCGGACATCACATATCTGAAGCAGGCCTATCCATCATCGAAGACAGGATCAGAGCAGTCATGGCAATTCAGCCTCCAGTGTCTTATGGTCCCACCGTTGGAAAGCAGCCTCTACGCCGTATGGCTAAAGATGGCAAGTCATCCCTTCGGTCATTCTTGGGCATGGTTGGTCAATTTAGGAGATTCATACCAAAGTTCTCCAAAGTTGCCGAACCTCTCAATCGTCTCCTTAAAGATAATGCAGAATTTGTCTGGGAATCTGAGCAGCAGCAGGCATTTGATAACCTCAAAAGTGCCATCTGTAACGCTCCAGTATTGCAGCTCCCAGATCAGAAACTGCCATCTATTTTGGAGGTCGATGGATCAGGCACACACGTTGGCCAAGTATTACTCCAGGATCAAGGAAAAGGTATGAAGCCATGTGGCTATCACAGCGTCACTCTATCCGATACACAGAGACGTTGGCCTATTCCTGAAATCGAGCTATTTGCCATTGTGGAAGGCTTCCGATTCTTTCGCCACATCTTGTTGGGAGCTCCTGAGACTATTGTACGCTCAGATCATCAGCCACTGGTTTATTTCCAGACCAAATCCACACTGAGCCCCAAACAGGCACGGTGGTTGGATGAGCTCTCTGAATACAACTTCCGTATAGAGCACATTGCTGGCGAGAAGAATAAGGTTGCAGACGCACTCACGCGTATCTCTGCACTTTTTGAACTTACTGATTGTCTTCATCATATGGACATCAGCGAGGTCATTCCATCTGCAAATCCTACATTCATTGCTCTTATATCTTCTTCATCAGCTCATCAGCTACACGACATCATTATATCCGAATATGATCGTGACACATTTGCACAGACTATTTTGGCTAAGCTGACATCATCGACTTCATCACAGTCAGTCAGCAGCTACAGCTTCGAGCTCATTCAGGGGTTGATCTATCGTAAGACCATATATGGCAGACAGCTGTACATTCCACCAACAGCTAAAGTCCCCACAGATGACGGTGAGATCACACAGCTCCGCCACATTCTTCTTCATGAGTGCCACTCAGCCACTATTTCTGGTCATGTAGGCAAAAATCGCATGCTTCATCTTCTGCGTAGCCGGTATTATTGGCCAGGAATGACAACGGCAGCTATCAAGTACATTCGGGAGTGCCCCGTTTGTCAGCGCCAGAAAACGAGGCGACACAAGCCTTATGGTCAGGCACACATACGATATTCTGTGCCTAAGACAAAATGGCTTGATGTATCTCTTGATTGGATCACTGATCTGCCTATCACCACTAATGGGCACGACAGTATATTTGTGGTAATGTGCCAATTCTCTCATCGTTGTCATCTCATTCCCTTCAGCATGACCTGGACAGCTCAGCATACTGCTTCCATATATATGCAGCATATCTTCAAGCTCCATGGTCTTCCGAGGAACATCATCTCAGATCGAGACCCCAGATTCACCTCTACATTCTGGCAGACACTGTGGAAATCTACTGGTACGAGATTGTCTATGACATCGTCACACCATCCACAGTCGAATGCTGCCAATGAGAGAAGCCATGCCTTCATTGAGGACATCCTCAGGTATTTTTCAAATTGTTGATTCATGATATGATTTCACCATCCTCTGGTTTACAAACTGATTAGTAGCATTTTCATTTTCAGGTGTTGTTGCAACGATACTTCAGCCAATTCGTGGGAGGACAAGTTGCCTCTGGTGGAGTTTGCAATTAACAATACCGTTTCTGCATCAACTGGTTATTCACCATTTTATCTCGACTCGATGGCGCAACCACTCTCGCCTCATGATCTGGTTATCACTATTCCGCCAGAAGCTCCTGTTCCAATACAAAGAGCTATTCGAGATCATTTTAACCAGTACTCGGCTGTTCATGCCAACGCGGTAGACAACATTTCCCGAGCAGCAGAAATTAGCCAAGCCAGATTCAATAAGACTCACATGCCTAAGCAGTTCGCAGTCGGGCAGAAAGTTCTTTTACGGACCGAGTTTATTCAATGGACTGGTTTGACAGAGGCAGGCAGACACTTTAAGCAGCCATATATTGGACCGTTCACTATTTCCAAAGTGCTTAGCCATGGACGTGCATACGAGTTAGATTTCGGAAATCTTGATATCCGTATTCATCCGGTACAGCCTGTATCCAGATTAGAGCTGTACAATGACTCGATCCAAGCACCTTTGCCTCTGCCACAGATGATCACCGAAGAAGGGCAACCACTGTTTGAGATATCACATATACTCTCGGATAAGTTCACTAGAGGTGTCAAATACTATTTAGTACGATATGCAGGCTACGGTCCTGAGCATGACACCTGGGTCAAAGCCACAGAGCTGACCAATGCAGCAGACATTATAGCTGCCTATGAAGGCTAAACATTATATTAAGCCTTATGCCCTTACTTCTTGTAATATATACTAATACATGTCGATCATCTATATAACCTTGCTCTTAATGTTTATCATTATGTTGCATTGAAGCGGGAATTGATCCTTCCTTGCTAAAGGTGTAGTGAGCCTTGTTCAAAATCATACCCTTGCACAGATACGCACACATGCGAGATATCATATCTGTGGATAAATAAAAACTGCTAAATGCTACCTTTGCCAAAACCGTGGTTTGTCATCGGATTCTTGGCCAGTCATCCGAAGCTACCGGAGATATCGACTGAGGTAGACGGAGTTGTGATCCTAAGTTGTGCTTGACAAACATAACTAAATAAATTTCACATTAGTACGTGGCGAATCCATTCTCACTCATCGCGATAGATGTTCGTCAAAGCGTGCGTACTGGACAAAAATATTGAGGAGTTGAGCAGACCGGTAAAGGATTATAAGTCCAATTCCGTTAAGCAGGGCCGCTCCGTTTGCATTAAAACAAGCCCCTTTGTTCGTTTATTATCGAAATCGGGCTCCCCATCACCGCCTAGGATCCTCCAAAGTAGCTTAAGGAGGGGAGGAAGAGTTGGGTGCACTATATCAGGCCGAGAATCGTTCGAATATAATTCGTTATAATCGTGGGATCATCGATCGCGCAAAGGCGACGACGGCTAGCGCAAATAATCCGTAACGTAGACTTCGGATGCTTTGAATCGTCTAGCACATACATGATAACGTGTGGATCAATCAGTAATCCAGCGTAGGATTGTATCGCGAAAACGCTCTTCATTTGAACCTTGGAACGTCACTCAACGATACGATTTCCGAAAAGGTGGGCTACATCCTAAGGACTGTATGGCTAAATGCCTAAGGTGAAGGACTAAAGTGGACTCAGTTCCCCCCAATAACCTAAAAACACCATGAGGGACGCCTCAAATCGGTGTAAGAAGACTGGTACCAGCAAGAAGCGACAACAACAAAGACATCAAAGACATATACAAAGGTATGCCCGTTGTGAGGTCACAACTCTCTTAAGAGGGGAGATCTGTCAGGGTTATGACCGATGACATATGTGTCATACATGTCATACGTGTCATACCTGTCGACATGTCATATCATGTATGTCATGTCATCATGTCATGTCATGGTCATGACAGTCATATCGATCATACAGGTCGAGTCGCGTCATACATTTATGACAGTCGTCAGTACGGTCGACTATGACATGTACAGTCATACCATTTGTCATTCACTCACCTTGAGTGACACCTGTCATCGAGAGGCCAGGTTGTGGCATCGAGATGACAAAGCAAGATGAAGTCTTGAAGAACCGAAAGTGTTCGGAGAAAACTCATCTTCGCTTCTAGCATGTTCTGAACAAGCATGCGAGTATCATATGGCTTATTCGTTCAGCCGATACTGATTGTTCAACCAATGCCTTGGGTTCACAACCCAATTGTGGTGGCATCTATGAGATGCGGGGCATTGCGTAAAATGAGGTAGCGTTGGGCTACAGCAGTCACTTCTGAAGAAGCACTGCACTCATATCCACACAGACGCTGCGTGAGCTATTAACGTTCCATAATAGCCTCGCTATATATCATATATCATATCGCTTCCAAGCGAACCCTTAAGAAAGATCTTCAGAGCTAACTTGTTAAAACAGTCCGCTCTATTATCTCCCACCACTGGTCGCTCGAAAGAGTGCAACAATTTCAAGCAAACCACGGACGCCTTTGAATTAAGGCACGCTGCTAATAACGGTTCGCACAAACCTCTTGCATAAGGTAAAGACGACACAATTACGTCAATCTTCGGTTTGAAAATTTCCCAGTCTATTATTGCTAAAATCAAGTTTTCTTATCCCTTTTGCAAGCTTGTGATCGCTAAGGAAAATAGTCTTGGGCTTGAACGCCACAAGATTGTCGTAAACATATCGCGGTGCTTGTCCGCAGCAGAAATCAAATAGCCTTAGGCCTTTGAAACTTTCTGTGAAAAAGCTAGTAGTGGTGTGTATTGCCCTTTAAGAGTGGGATAAAAACTTGTAGACTTGCAACACTTGCGTGGTAAATCAATTGTATAAGGATAACCTAAAAGGCGCGCAAACCTCGTGGATAGCGCACTGCGCTTTCTTTTTGTTGGCATTTTGTGTTCCACTATTGGCTCTGCCACTTGCAACTCCTCATGTTCAAGCTCTACCTCTAGCTCTGGTTCGGGCACCTCCACATGCGTTGCCTCTGACTCCTCCTCCTCCGCCACATCCTCCAACTCTTGAGCCTCTGAAACAGTTTCAGATATCGCGCTTCTTGTTATCTTGTCGCTACCCACTTGTCGAATGTGAGAACTCGACTATGCTTGGCACAACATGTGCCAACACCACATGTCGTGCCAAGCGCGGCGCTCTCCACAGGGCGAACCATCAATAGTGCTTTGAACACTGTCATTGATATTCCCCCCTGCTTAATCGAATACGTATCGTTGAAAATATACCCACAATACGCTTCGAAAATCGTTGACAAGTCTACGCGTCCGTAGTCGTAGCCTGTTTCCCTATCCTTATACTTAACAGCTTCTGGCCAAAACTCTGGCTTGTTATCGCCTAACTTCGCGTATGGTCCTAATAGACGCGCGAGTACTTTGCGAAAATCCTGTAGGCTAGGCTCTTTCGCATCGCATATATCGTTACACTTTTCTTTACGCATATTTCCGTTTAGATTTTATGTAGTAACGAACCTTACTTTTCGCTAAGTATTCTCTCTAAGTATTTTGAGACGTGTTCCCAAAGTGACCAAAAACCGTTCGCTTCGGAATCGAACGGTTTTTTTGGTCACTTTGGGAACACGTCTCAAAATACTTAGAGAAAATAACATACCCGTTCTTCAATACTTTGGGAAGTCTGGTATTATCGTGACGTCTCGCGAGCCAAAACCGTTCGATTCCCGAATCGAACGGGCTTTGGGAATCGAACGGTTTTTTGGTCACTTTGGGAACACGCGTCTGATAATACTTAGTGAATTTTCAGATTCACGGCCGTGAATTTCTCCGTGACCACGGCCGTGAATTTCAGATACACTGCCGTGAATTTCAGATTCGCGGCCGTGATTCGCGGCTGCATGCGCTGCGTTCGGGAGGGGCTAAACCGTGCGGTGCATGGGGTTCGGGAGGGGCTAAACCGTACGTTAATGTGAGTATTGAAGTCGGCTTGGTGACAACACGCGCTATGGTCGACGACCTGTATGGTATTTTCCCTAAGTATTATCAGACGTGTTCCCAAAGTGACCATAAACCATTCGATTGGCAATCCAACGGGAGATCAAGGTTCGTTCCTTAATAAACCCTAATTGATATCATCGTTGGTTTATATGGTTTTACAGTGTACGATTTACCACTGTTAGCGCACCTGTACTGAAATTGGCGCACATCGTATTGATGAGAGACGTAATATATATATATATATATACATATTAGTCAAGCTGAACAGCGAAAACAGTCCGACACTCGAGAAACGAAGACTAACGAAGATGAGATAATAAAATACACAGAGTGTTTTATTAGCGGGTCGGAAATGACAGAATGATGGAAGCTGCCGTGGCACCTCGGGGCGAGGGGTGAAACAGGAGGAGCCACTCACCCCCACCTTGGGGGTGTGAAGTCAGTCTCTCCATAGTTGCCATGCGTGCACGTTGACGCATAGAAGCCATAACCACTGCAGATGTGAAAAAAACAACAGAAGACGTGTCGATAGGGTTCGAAGGTGAAAAGGTAACTTCTCGTAAATGTAACCAAATCGAGCGATGTAAAAGTCAAACTAGTGCAGAATTCGACGAGGAAAACGGCAATGAAGTAAAAAACGTCGTACGTTAGCCCAGTTTCTCGCCAGGAAGAGCTCTCGCTGGCCAGCAGAAAGTCGAGTTTGCGTAAAATTAACCAAATCAAGCGATGTAGGGGTCGAATTGGGGTGGATTTTGACGAGGAAAACGGCGGTGACGTCGAAAACGTCGTGCGGTAAGCCAATTTTGTCGTAGCAGAGGTGCTGCTGGGGCAGAGTACCAAAGAGTAACGCGGCCGCCAAGAGTCCGGCGAAGAAGGCGGGAAAAGCGGATCGTGAATCAAAGAAATCGTGGAACTCAAAGCGGATAGCAAAGCGGTCGTAAAAGCGGAATCTTAAAGCGGATAAAATCGCGGGGCGCAAAGTGATCTTGCCAACGAATCTGAGGCAGGAAAGCGTGGTGGGCCCATAACCTAATGAGAGACGTTATATATATATATATATATATATTAGTCAAGCTGAACAACGAAAACAGTCAGACACTCGAGAAACGAAGACTAAGATGAGATAATAAAATACACAAAGTGTTTTATTAGCGGGTCGGAAATGACAGAATGATGGAAGCTGACGTGGCACCTCGGGGCGAGGGGTGAAACAGGAGGAGACACTCACCCCCACCTTGGGTGTGTGAAGTCAGTCTCGCCATGACATATGTGCGCCGCCGCGCACCTACACCATAACATATCCATTCAGAGAGAAACGCCAAGCCAGGAGAGTATAATGAGGATGTCAAAGGTAGAGTGGAGTCGAGTGTAGCCGGTTGCCCACTTCTACTGTCTAAACGAAGCGAACGCCCTCTCGTGTGCAGCCTCCGGAAGCGTTTTAATAAGAGATTTTTTCGATTTCAGATGCCATGAGTCGCAAAATAGAGCTCACGTATCGATTTCCCGTTTGGCCGCGCAGCGGCCACGACTCATGTCTATGGCTTGCGAGAGTAGCGATGTGCAATCGACGATCGTCCCTCATCCTTGTGTCCGTGTCCTTTCCTTCGAAGTTCTAACCCGTAATTTTAACGAGGAAAATACCTCTGTACTGTACTGTCGTTTGGTATGTATTGTCTCGTCTCTGTACTGCGTCCGTGACAGCATGTCAATTTCCGCGTATCTGGTTGGATGTCCACCGTTTTTCGTCGACGACAGTACATTACAGACAAAAAGGACGACAGTATAGAGGCAGAGGCGTGGATGTCGCCAAAATGAAATTAAGCATGGGGCGGACCGGGCGGTACAAAGCACA